>VSMD01076208.1:0-44804 GCA_008750895.1 Mirza zaza
TTCAGATTTTATAAATTAATTTATTTTGGGTAAACCAAGGGTATCTCCCAGATCCCCATCACCTAAGACATAGGGATGATTACATTTCTATGTGATGATCTTATTAATATCAGTGAAAAAAGCAAGGTGCAGTGTATATATATATTCATAGACCTGGAACCATCCATTTCTCCAAGGAGCCTTGGTTTCTTGAGTGGGAAATGATATTTAAAGGCCACAATCTGTGCTGTCATTACTTTCAGGACTTTTCAGTGGACAGAGCGAGGAAATACATATTTCTGGAAATTTTTAAAATCACAAGCTCATACTGATATTTTCAATTCAAATTTAACATTACAGGGACTATATATGTGTGTTGACAGAGAGAGAGAGAAAGAGAAAGAGAGAGAGAGAGAGAGAGATCTTGATTGCTAACAACATTAACATAGTTACTTGCTTTCTCCTGCAATATATAAAATAGTTTCAAAATAACACTGATATCACTATTAACAATAAGACTATTTAATGAATAGAGTTTATGATTTCTTTGCAGCTGTTTGCCCTTAGAATATATTCCATTGAGGATATACAGTCAAAATACTGTGTTCATGACTTCAAACAATCATTTTCTGTGTAGTTGTTACACTAACTTGCTATAGAGTTAAAAACAATGAAGCATTTCAATTTCTAAAAAATTTTTAGGGATTACTTTTTTTTTCTGATTGAATTTTATCTTTTGGATATGCAAACTATTAAAGCGATGCCAAATCTAAAACCATACAAGGTGTATGCTCAGAATAATCGCTTCCATCTGCATTTTTATTAGCTTTGATTTATCTTTTCAGTTCTTTTTGCAAATATAAGCAGATAGTCATTTATTTTATCCCTATCCCCTTCTTACACAACACTGACAGGAGGGTTGATCATGGGAGCCTTGCACTGCCCAGCCGCTGCCACCGCAGTGAGGGGTCAGCTGTGCCCCCGTGTCCCCCAGGGTAGTGTGTCTGCCATGGATCTACGTGGGCGGGGGCAACGCGGGTGTATAAAAAAGTCGATGTTCGCCTTTTCCATCGGGATACTTTAATGACTACTTAAAATCCATTAGGTATAAAGCCAAAGCATCAGACTTTCCCCTTGAACTAACTCTGCCTCCAAACTTCCCTGTTTCTGTTCTCAGAGCCTCTATTCTTCTAACTTCCCAGATCAAAACTGGTCAACTTGCGCTTCTCCATTTTGTTTAGTCTTCAGACCCTGTCAATTGCCAAAACATGTGGCCATTCACTCAGTTAACATCATCATTTTTTTGTGTGACCATGTGCCAAGCATGTGATGAATAAGACACTGTCTGTCATTCCAAGGAGCATACACTGCAGTGGGGAATACACAAGAATAAATAAATGATCCCAGGATGAAATAAAGTGCTGCAGTTGAAATAGGCAGGAGATGGTTTGGGAGAACAAAGGGAGTAAAGAAAACCCTAACCGAGGAAGACTTCACAGAAGAGTTGATGTCTGAGCTGAGTTTGGGGAGTGGGAGTAGCATTTAATCACGAAAAGAGAAGGATGAAGACGAAAGAACCCTCCATGCAGAGGGAGCCCAGAGGCAAATGAGAGCAGGATGTGGTCCGAGAACCACAAATTTTTCAATATGGTTGGACTGTCATAGTTTGGCAGACAAAGAAAGACAGTTACAGACTTGATGGTAAAGAATTTTATCTCCTCACCATGCTACAATATTTTTTTTTTACATGAACTCTCTGGGAAGCCCTCAAAAGATTTAAAACCATGTGGTGATATTGTCAGAATTGCATTTTATAGCTGGCCTTGGCGGTGTGCATCTGTAGTCCCAGCCACTGGGGAGGCTGAGGCAGGAGGATTGCTTGAGCCCAGGAGTTTGAGGTTACAGTGAGCTATGATGACACCACTACACTCTAGCCCGGGTAACAGAGGGAAAACCTATCTCAAACAAAACAAAACAAAACAATTCAATCAACCTGGAGGTTAGTTAGTCAAAGAATGAGAAGGATTGAGAGAGGAAAGAACTAAAGGCAAGACTAACGCAATAATTCAGGGGAGAAACGAGAAGTACCTGAACTAGGGTAGTGGCAGAAAAGATGAAGAAAAGAGAGCTTACTTGAGAAGCATGAAAGAAATAGAACTGAGAAGAGTTAGCAAGTGGATGATGACTCTAGGATGCTCTCAGATTTCTGGTTTGGCCAACTAAGTGAGTAGTGGTACCATTTCCTTAGAATAAGAGAAGTAGCAGGTTGGAGGGTATCCAGACAGAGTAGCACTATGAGAGAAGCATTCATGCAACAAATATCTATTGAGCACCTAGTATATATAAGGCACTGTTTTCTAGGAAGTAAGCAACAGATTTTAAGACAAAGGTGAGGATGTCCAAGAGTTATAATAGAAGGAGGATTAGAAAATGTGATGTAGAAAAAAATTAGCGAGAGAAGAGCAGAGGAATGATTATTAATGGGAATGAGAGTTTCTAGCTTGTATTTGAAAGGCATGAAGAAAGTATCTAACTTCAAGGATCTAAACAGTATGTTTACCTAAAATTGCTTTAGTGTGAATGAATGCTGAAGGCCCAGAAGGTTTCAGAGGCTGGTGAACTAACTTCTTATCAGTTCTTCTGTAAAGCTTCTTGTACCATCTCTTCTTTTTCATTCTTATTGCTATCACCAAAGCTCATTTTCTACCTGTTCCTTTAATTTATGTATATTTCTCCTCCTTTTTGTTTATATTTTTTATTTTAAAATAATTTTTCTTTCTTTATATTATATAAACAATAAGAAGAAATTTTAAACATCACTCACAATCCCATCACTCAAAGATAAATAATGTTTTAGGGTAATTTTCAATTTTTTTCTCATGGAGAAAGAGCATACATATGCTTTTCTTGTTTACAAAAATAGTATCATATTGTATATTCTGATTCTTGTTTTTTAAATTTAAACATTATATGATTTCTCTCCCTGCCCTTAAAATTCCTCTATAACATCCTTTTTAGTGACCTCATAGTATTCTATTGTAGTCTATTGAGTTGTTTTCAATTTTCAGGGGTAAGAACAATAATGATCATTTCAACATTACACCATCATGCCTTTCTCTGAATTCATGATACTATCATCGGTGCCACTTTTTTTATTTCTTATCACAAAAATTTTGTGATATTTTAATGTTGTTACTTAACTTTTTTATAAGCTTGTATCTTAGTTTTGCCAAATATTGTTTATAGAAGTCAGCTTGGGTTAGCCATTCTGTAGTAACAAACACCTCCAAAATCTCAGTGGCTTACAACAATAGCAACAAAAAAGACTTATTTCTCATTCATATTCCATGTTGGTTGTGGCTTAGGTCTGCATGAGCTTCATGTGCTCTTCACTTTGGGATCTGGGTTGAAGGATCAGCCTCTATCTGGGACACACTATTCTTTTGACGGGGAGAGAAGAGCAATGCTGGAATCAAGAGATGATCCAAAGCTTTTGCTTAGGAGTGTTGTACATCACTCCCACATGTATGCATGTGTATATATGAGTGTGTGTGTGTATTTTTTTTTTTGCTAAAGCAAGTAGCATGGTCTGATGCGAATGGGTAAGAATAATTCTTTCACATAAAGAGACAGTAAATCATTGGAAACAACAATAAAATCCACCTCAGTCCTAAATTTCTGTGAATATGTGCATTCTGTGTGTTCGTTATGTACATATCTTTATAAGATAGCCGGATTTTGCAGGTTAAAATTATTAAATGGCTTTGTTTTTGTCTTTCAAATATGCCTTAATGTTCCCTTCTCCAACTCTGGATAATATGTGGGGGCAGATCTGGAAGCTTTTCTTAAAATTTTAAAATATTGCCACATTGCCTTGTCTTCACAACTTAAGAAGTTCAATTTAATCAAAACCAAAACTTTAGTCTCTCATTGAGTTTAAAGCTCCTTCTCTCTTCCACAGCTATCAACCAAACCTAGGTCTGGGCCATTTCAGGGAGAGGGTCTGCTTTTCTCCCCTTGTTCTACCTCTTGTCCATCCATCAGAGTCGATGGATGCCATATTGGTGTAGGCCTCTAACAGGTGCAAAGTTGCTGGCTCTTTCTCTCAGGGGAGTTTTTGTGGGTTGTTTGAAGACTCCTTGCCAGAACCTTCCACTGCACTATTCCCTGATGTGGGCAAGCATCCTCCAGCTGGCCCTGCAACTGTTCCCACAGCTCCTGCTTTTGGCTTTATACCCCAGACCCACTTTCACTTAGGGCCATCTTGTCAGGCAGACAGATCTCTAGGATGAAGGTGCTTTAAGACAACTCACACTGGCCACCTATTGCAGTGTCCACTCTGGCCTGCTGGAAGTGCTTAGACTTTCACCCCACCAAATTCTGCAAATCCTGGGTTTTAGCACCACAGCCATCACTCCTCACTCTGTCATCAGGGGCGCTCTAGTCAGCCTTGTCTTTAGACGTATCTGGGTGTGAGTCAGTCTCTGGGTCCTCCAAACACCTGGAGAGACACAGAAAACTCTCTGAAAGGGTCTCTTACAGCCTTTCCTCACTTAAAGTGGGGGTGGGTTAGGAAGATTTCAACATAGCACTCTAATAACTGTTTCCAAAAGTGATTCTCACCTTCAACATTCCTCATCTCATCTCCAGGCTGGAGGTGGGAGATGGGCCTAGAGTTATGAAGTGTGTTTTACAAACTTTTATCAAGCCCTAAAAGCTGGATCAGCACATCCTTTAGTTTACAACTTTGGGGAAGGAGCTAAACTAAGACAAAAGGAAATTGTGTCATGTATATTCAGAATATATATTTTCCACCTGTGACATATTTTACACAGTATCAGGCCTGAGTGAGAAAGTGATATATAGCTATTTTTATAAAATCTTACCTTTTTCTCAGGAGATAGCTGCATTAAAAACTCACTATTATTTTAAAAAGTACAGACTTATGAAAAAGCAAACAATACTAGTAAATGCAGAATTATGATTAAAAGGAATGAAAAGGATTATAATTTTAAAGGAAAGCATTTATGAAAACTTACTGTCCCATCCATCTCTGAAAACTGACTGTGATAAAGTGTGAAAAAAGACTACTTAGAAAGATCTGAGACAGCATGGATAAAACAGTCTTTTTAAAAAAAAGAAGAAGAAAATAGATCTCAGAGGTCAGATCTCAGAGCCATTTCCCAGTTTAATTCAACTTAGCTTATCTATTATTAATCTTATAAGCAAAAGAAAGCAATGCAGAGACTCAAGGAGTAGTATTTCAAATCTTGGCTTTGAGCAAATGAAAACCAGATTGATCACGTTTGGCTTGTGATTCATTCCACAATTTAAAGCCACTGCCCTTTAATTTAATCTTTTGAGTTCAACTGAGTAGGTTTGCAACCTTGTATTTGGATAATGAGCCAACCCACCGTGAAGGCTGAAGCCTGTGTCTGGGGCTGCTTGCTGCCACTAGATAACACTGGGTGCTATGACATCATGCTCCGAACAGTGTTAATTATAAGGGTCTTAGAATAGAAACAAATAGGACAGAAAATCAAAGATGTTCTTAATTCACTGTTAGTGAACAAACGGCAGGCCAGGTCTGAATATGGCAGAGGATCTGTTTGTTGAAGGTAAAGCCATTGAGATATTGACCAGCCAATGAACACTGGAATACTTTAATGGACTATGTGGTGGATAAAAGGAATCTTTTCTAACATTTATGAAAAATTTTAAATATAACAGAAAATTGAGAAAACTGTAGTGACCACTCATATGTTCACCACTTGGATTCTGTAATTTCTTTTTAAAGACAGGGTCTGGCTCTATTGCCCAGGCTGGAGTGCAGTGGCACAACCATAGCTCTCTGTAATCTTTTAACACCTGGGATCCAGCGATCCTTCCTCTCAGCCTCCCCTGTAGCTAGGATTACAGGTGCACACCACCACGCCCAGCGAAGTTTGTAATTTTTTTGAAGAGATGGGGTCTTGCTGAATTGCCCAGGCTGCTTTTGAACTACTGGCCACAAGCAATATTCTCACCTTGGCCTCCCAAAGCACTGGGATTACAGGTGTGAGCCACCGCCCCTGGCTCAGGATACTAAAATTAATATTTTGCTGTATCTTCTTTATTACATATCTACTCATCTATCTTTCTACCCATCTATCATGCATCTTATTTTTTAATGCACTTCAAAATAAGTTGCAGAAGTCAGTACACTTCAGCTCTAAACACTTCAGCATGCCCTTCATTAACTAGGACTCAATACTTACTAATGGCAGGATTGTTTTGAAGCAAAATCTACATACAGTGAAATGTACAAGTATTAAATGTACCATTTGACAAGTTTTTTTTTTCTTTTTTTGAGACAGAGTCTCACTCTGTTGCCCTGGCTAGAGTGCCATGGGATCAGCCTAGTTCACAGCAACCTCAAACTCCTGGGCTCAAGCAATCCTCCTGCCTCAGCCTCCCATGCCCAGCTAATTTTTTCTATATATTTTTAGTTGTCCAGCTAAGTTCTTTCTATTTTTAGTAGAAATGGAGTCTCACTCTTGCTCAGGCTGGTCTTGATTTCCTGACCTTGAGTGATCCTCCTGCCTTGGCCTCCCAGAGTGCTAGGATTATACCATTTGACAAGTTGTAACAAATGCATACACCAGGAACACTGAGTTTTAATCTGATTAAAATGACTATTACTGGCCAGGCATGGTGGCTAACGCCTATAATCCTAGCACTCTGGGAGGCTGAGGCAGGTGGATCTTTTGAGCTCAGGAGTTCAAGACCAGCTTGAGCAAGAGCCAGACCTCATCTCAATTAAAAATAAAACAAAGAAACAAACAAATAAAATGACTATTACTTTGAGGGCTATACATGCCATCTCATCCGAAGATTTTACTAAAGTTCATGGGTTTTTTTTTTAAAGTTTGGTTTTCAAAGACCATCAGGGATAAAATACAGGCTACCACTGCCTACTCAACTATCCCCTCTATTCACTAAATAAATGTAACAGCAATAGTTAACTAGAAAATATGATGATGAAAATGATGCTATGCACAATGACAACCAAAATATTTTTTAAAAGCTCAGAATAAGTTTACAAGAGAAATGTGTGACATAAATAAAGAAAGATAAAATAAGATTTTAATAACATTAAAAAACACTACATTCCTCAATGGAAAGATTAAATATAACAATGTCAATTCCCCTGAACTTAGTTTATAGGCTTAAGACCATTCCAATTGAGATATCAATAAGATATACACCAACGGAACTTTCCATTTAAAATACGACAAAATGATTGTGAAATTGAAATTTATGACAGAAATATCTAAAACAGAATAATAAGAGAAGGCCTAACCACTATTAAATAAATATATGTGGAATAATCACAACAAAAGATGATGATGCTTGGAAGAAAGAGATAATAATGGAAGTAGTGAGAAGGCCCCGATTCTGTACATCTTAAATGTAGAGATAACTGAGTTTGTTGTTGGACTAGATACGCAGTATGAGAAAAAGAAAGAACTCAAGGGTGACACCAAGTTTTTGATTTGAACTATTTACTGAGATGTGAAGACAGGTATAAAAGTTGATGAGTAGGGGGAGGAGGGAATCAAAAGTTCAATTTTACTGATGTTAAACATTCAAGAGGAAATAAGAAATAGGCAATTGGATATGTATTTGGGTCTAGAGTTCAGAGTAGTAATGAGGCCCAGGTCCAGGCTAAATACAAGGTAAGGTCACCTTGGGATTAACTATAAAGAAAGAAGAGGGCTAGGCACTGAGACCATGGTAGACAAAGAGAAGCATTGCCCAGATTGCCCTTCAAGGAAGAACTTGCTATCTAGCACAGGAGGCTGCCTCCAGCTATCTACTCCTTCAGAAGCTTACTCAACTGAGAGAGCCTCCTCATCCAAGGTCCTGCCTTTTCCTGTCTCCAGTAAATGAGAAACGCTGGGGTATATATCAACTGTTTTTATTCATTTGTGGTATAACTCTGACCCATACTATTTGTTCCAGATCACTCCACTGGGCAGATCATAGCTTTGTTGGGGCTGCCTTGCAATTTGATTTTTCCCTTTGACTATTCCTGAGAAAGCGATTCTGTAATCATAGTTATTGATCTCTAAGATACATTGTGTATCCTAAGCTCTGTCTCAGCATCTGTTTCCAGAGAACTAATCCTGCAACAGAAATATTAAGGCCACACCAGAAAGAGACAGAGAAAGAGAAGCCTTGAAGCAGGAGGGTAACTAAGAAAAGGGGTGTCTTAGAAACCAAGAGAAATACAAATTGTTCCTCCATGGAGCCTACTGTACCGGAGATTTCTGGGTACCCTTCAGTGTCTATTCTCATCTTCTTCTTCAGTTTTATAATTTCTGGATTTTTTCACTTTCTTTTTTAAAAATTAAGATTGACAAGTAAATATTGTATAATATGTATTTAAAGTGTACAACATGAAATTTTGATATACGTATACATTGTGAAATGATTTCCTCAACCAAGCTAATTAACCTGTATGTTATCTCACATATTTACTGGTTTTTTTAGGTGAAAGTTAAAATCTACTTTCAGTGTGCTGTTAAATTTGGTTTCCTACTATTTTGTTGAGGATTTTTGCTTCCATGTTCATCAGGAATATTGGCCTGTAGTTTTCGTTTTTTGTAGTGTCCTTGTCCGACTTTGGTATCAGGGCAATGCTGGTCTCATAAAATGAGTTTGGAAGTATTTATTCTTTTTTAATTTCTTAGAAGAGTTTGAGGATTGGCATTAATTCTTCTTTAAATGTTTGATAGATTTCACCAATGATATCATCAGATCCTGGATTTTTCTTTATTGGTAGATTTTAATTACTAATTCAGTCTTCTTATTCATTTTCTGTGGTGTCAGTTGTGATGTCTCCTGTTTCATTTCTGATTTTGTTTATTTGAGTATTTTCTGTTTTTTCTTAGTCTAGCTAAAAGTTTACCAATTTTGTTTATCTTTTCCAAAAACCAACTCCTAATTTTTTTTATCTTTTCTACTGTTTTTCTAGTCTCTATTTCATTTATTTCTGCTTTGATCTTTGTTATTTTTTTCCTTCTGCTAAACTTTGGGCTTAGTTTGTTATTCTTTTTCTAGTTTCTTAAGATGAGGTGTAAAGTTAGGTTATTTAATTAGATTTTTTAAAAATGTAGGTGTTTATTGCTATAAACTTCCTCTTGCTTCTTCTGTATGTCATAAGTTTGTGTTATGTTTCTATTTTTCTTTGCCTCAAGATATTTTTAAATTTTTCTATTAATTTCTTCTTTGATCTAGTAGTTGAGAAATGTGTTGTTTAATTTCCACATATTTGTGAATTTCCCAGTTTTCCTCCTGTTATTGATTTCTATTTTATACCATTGTGATTGGAAAAGATTCTTGATATGAATTCAATCTTCTTAACTTTGTGAAGATTTGTTTTGTGGCCTAACATATGATTTATCCTGAAGAATGTGCCATGTGAACTTGAAGGAATGGGTATTTTGTTGCTGTGGGATGGAATGTTCTACATATGTCTGTTAGGTTCTTCTGGTCTACAGTGTAGGTCAAATCCAATGTTTCCTTCTATTTCTGTCCCTATGATCTATTCAATGTTGAAAGTGGGATACTGAAGCCCCCTACTATTATTGTATTGCTGTCTATTTCTTTCTTCAGCTCTGTTAATATTTGCTTTGTAAATTGAAATGCTCTGATGTCAAGTGTATATATATTTACAAATTGCTAAATCCTCTAGATGAATTAAAACCCATTATCATTACATTATGACCTTCTTGGTCTCTTGTTACAGTTTTTGACTTTAAGTATTTTTTGACTGATGTAAGTATAGCTATCCCTGCTCTCTTTGGTTTCCATTTGCATGGAATATCTTTTTTCATTCCTTCCCTTTCAGTCTGTGTGTGTCCTTAAAACAAAAGTGAGTTTCCTATAGGCAGCATATAATTGGGTCTTATTTTTAATTTTAATCCAGTCAGCCACTCTATGTCTTCTGATTAGAGAATTTAACCCATTTACATGTAAAGTAATTGTTGATGACTAAATACTTACTATTGCCACTTTGTTAATTGTTTTCTGACTCTTTTATAGTTCCTTTGCTCCTTTCTTCCTCTCTTCCTTCATGATTTGATGATTTTTTTTTTGTGGTGATATGTTTTGATTCCTTTCTCTTATGTCTTAAGTCTCTACTATAGGTTTCTCTAAGTCTCTTAAGTCACTACTATAGGTTTTTGCTTTGTGCTTACCATGAGGATTATAGAAAACTTCTGATATTTATAACAGTTTACTTTAAGCTGATAACAACTTAACTTCAATCACCTATAAAAACACTTTTATTCTCTCCACACATTTTATTTTGATATCATAATTAACTTTTTTATATTTTTAATCCCTTAACAAATACTGTAGCTATAGCTATTTTTAATATATTTGTCTTTTAACCTTTATACTAGAGTTAAAAAATGGTTTATATACCACCACTGCAGTTTTAGAGTATTATGAATTTGGCTATATATTTATTTTACCAGTGAATTTTATTCTTCTATATATTTTCATGTTACTAATTAGTGTCCTTTTGTTTCGGCTTAAAGGACTCCCTTTAGCATTTTTGATAAGACAGGTCTAATTGTGATGAACTCCCTCAACTTTTTCTGAGAAAATGTTTTTCTGTCCTTCATTGCCAAAGAATAGCTTTGCTGAATAGCATATTCTTGGTTGACAATTTTTTTTCTTTCGGCACATTAAATATATCATTCTGGCCTGCAAGGTTTCAGCTGAGAAATTCACTGATAGCCTTATAGGGGGTTTCCTGCATTTGCTTTTCTCTTGCTGCTTCCAAAATTTTCATTTTGCCTTTAGTTTTTGACAGTTTGATTACAATATGTCTTGATGATATCCTCTTTGGGTTGTATCTGAATGGGAACCTTTGAGTTTCATGAATCTGGATGTTCATATCTCTCCCAAGATTTGGGAATTTTTCAGTGATTATTTTTTAAAATAAACTTTCTTTCCCTTTCTCTCCCTTTTCTTATTCTGGAACTCCAAAAATTCATATATTCTTTTGCTTCATGGTGTCCCATAAGTCTTGTAGACTTTCTTCACTTTTTCATTCTTTTTTCTCTTTTCTCCTGAGACTGGATAATTTCAAAACACACGTTCTTTCTTTGTTTGATTGAGTCTATTGTTGAAGATCTCTATTGCATTTTTTATTTCATTCATTGTATTCTTCAGCTCCAGGATTTCTGTTTGGTTCTTTTTTACAATTTCCATCTCTTTGTTAACTTTTAATTTTGAGATTGGGCATGGTGTCATACACTTGTAATTCCAGCTATTTGGGAGGCTGAGCCAAGAGTTCAGGGCTACAATGCACTATAATTGTGCCTGTGAATAGCCACTGTATTCCAGCCTGTTACAGTAAGGAGTTTAGATTATTAAAAATAATAAACACTTACACAATAAACTTCCAATTTCATTAATGTATTGCTTTTCCTGATTTCTGTTTAGTTGTCTATCAATGTTCTCTTGTATCTTGCTGGGCTTCCTTTAAAAAAATAACTATTTTAAAATTTATTTTCAGATAATTTGTAGATCTTCATTTCTTTGGGGTCAGTTACTGGAAAAATATTGTGTTCTTTTGGCAGTGTCACTTTTCCTTGCTTTTTCATGTTTCTTAAGGCCTTGCATTGATGTATACACATTTGAGGGAGCAGTCTTTTCTAGACTTTATGGATTGGCTTCAGTGGGGAAAGTCTTTTACCTGTGAATTAGTGAAAAGGCATCAGCTGGATGAGATGTGACAGGTACAGTTCTGGGGAGGCAAAAGCAGTATAGTCTCTGTATAGCTCCATCAGCTTAAATCAGTATTGGCAAAGACACCAGGGTCCTCAGTAGCCTAGGCTGTGGGTGTCTGCAGTGGCAAAAGTTTACAGCATTGGTGGCAATGATGGATGTTGGGGGCTTCAGTGGGAAGAATTCTGGGGTCCTCTGTTCTCCTTTTCCCTTGCGGGGGAAGTCCTAGCCCAAGGCATCCCTCTTGACTTCAGGTCTGATACACAGGCACACAGGCAGCCATAGCAGCACTGGGTTCCAGAGCACAGATGCTATAATGGCTACAAAACCAAGGTCCTAGGCACAGGGAAAGTAACATGAAGTCTGAGCCCTGGGGTATAAATGCACTCACTATGGTGGTTGTGCTTATGTCTTAGGCATTGGCATGTGCTGATTGCCCATAGATCTGGATTCCAGATCTCTACAGATTCTCAGGCTCCAGGGTTGGAGCACAGTGGTAACCCATGTCTTGAGGATGGTGGGGCTCCAGTGTATCAAGGCCCTGGGGAGACAGCGTGCAGTAGCAGGACATCCCAGGGGAGTTGTAGAACATTGCCATCATCGCAGAAAGTTCTGTTAGATAGTGCTGCCTACAACACTGCCTTAGTCCTTTTGGGCTACTATAACAAAATACCTTAGACTGGGTAGTTTATAAACAATAGAAATTTATTTCTCATAGTTCTGGAGGCTAGGAAGTTCAAGATCAAGGCACTAGGCACCATCCAATCAGATAGGAGCTTGTATAGAACAAAAACAGAGGAAAGTTGAATTGGTCTCTCTGTCTCTCCTGGAGATGAGATATACTCTCCTTCTCTTTGGACATCAGAACTCCAGGACTTCTGCCTTTGCACTTCGTAACTTACTCCAGTGGGCTCTCTGGTTCTCAAGCCTTCGGACTTGGACTGATTCATGCTATTACTAATACAGGGACTTTTTTTTTATCAGACAATTGACCTGGCTGGGTTCAGGCTTCAAGTTTTGACCATACTTCTGGGTTTGTTTGGCACTGCCTCGAGTGCAGGCTAGAGGATATTGGAAGGAAAAAAATAGGAAAGTCATTGCCAGGTCAAAGATACTTCAATTTCTGATCTTCTCTAATCCATCAGTTATATTTACTTCCCAGAGCCCTAAAATAGCTGTTCTGGGCATTCTGTCTAGGTTTTTACAGTGGGTGAAACAGAATAAATTGTGCTTACTCCATCTTATCCAGAACTAGAACTTACTACATCATTTTTTAAATGTACGTCCTCAATTTCTGTAGAGATTAAATATAAGAAATGGCCGTACAATGAATGATTCTGAATTTCTAGTAAGGTCCTTGAGATGTATCCTGATCCATTACAGGGTTTAAAGTGCTATGTACAAAGCAGTTGGGAATTGTGTAAAGACCATAAACCTTGGAATTAGGCAGTCTTAGTTTTGAATCTACATTTCACCAAAAGGAAAATGGATTAACATGATCTACACTGACAGGCTTAAATCATATCATGTATTTAAACTGTTCAGCATACATAAGGTAGAAAATGAATGTTAATTTCTCTTCCTTTTAGAATTCAGTGCCAGGAAATGATTGGCCACAGAATTGGCATGCTTCCATTGATCTTATGGTAAGAATTACATAACTTGTATTTACCTTTATGCTTTAGCAGACAGGAGCTGAGAGAGAACTGCAATGAGCAATCAGTATGTTCATCTGTGGAACTAATGTATTTGTCTCTATTCTATATAGCATTTTATTTGCCATTTTTTAATTACAATAGTCAAATTGTATAATGTAACTTTTATGGTAAAATATTTAAACTTTTTGGATGTAGACAGAATATAGCCACTAAAAAGCTAGTATATATTATGACTTTTAATTGATATGGTATTACTAAATGTTTTAATGTTCCTTAATTGAAAATATCATTTCAAATTAAAATAGAGATAGTCATTTTAGAATCAGGAACACTTAGTCATAGAATAGTCACATCTTATAACTAAAATTCATAATTTACAATTAGAGCATTTTAGATCTTGAATCTGGCATTGATCCTATATGTGACCCATTTTAAAATGTTTAATATTATGTGCTTATGACACTTGAAGATTTCTCTAACAAAATAAGATGATATAAGACTGTGATTGTATAATCTTCTTTCCTTCAAATGTTATTAGCATACTCATCACAGTTAACAGTATGCCTTGCTTTGTTAAACACTGTAGGAACTGGCTTATTAAATATTCTATGTTTTGCTTTCCAAGTCTAAAGACATTCATAGTAAGCACATGTTGCATTAAACAACTCATATTTAAAATGGGCTTGGTTAAATTTTGAAATAATGAAATGTCTCATGCTTTGGATAAAGCTTTCTCTGTATTTCAAATTTTCCTTAGAAGGAGTCATTTTTAAATATAAGTGTTTTTAACTATAAGCCCGATTTCTTCGGCTTGATTTATGCCAATGCATTTTTTAAAGAGTTTTATGATTATTTTCTGAGGCCAGATGTTTAAACATTTTTGGGTTTATTTTTCTAATTTGCAGCACAAGCTCACCTTTCACAGTGCAAGACAACTTCCTAATGATTGATTTAGAGTTGTTTCTTAAGCCTTAGGTTTTTCCCAGTTTACAGCAGTACAGTGGTTTGCTTGTGTACCTAGCTTACTGAATTTGAAGCAAAATTTTATTTTATTTTTTATTTTTTGAGACAGTCTCACTCTGTTGCCTAGGCTAGAGTGCCGTGGCATCAGCCTAGCTCACAGCAACCTCAAACTCCTGGGCTCAAGGGATTCTCCTGCCTCAGCTTCCCAAGTAGCTGGGACTACAGGCATCTGCCACCATGCCCAGCTAATTTTTTCTGTCTATTTTTAGTTGCCCGGCAAATTTTTTCTATTTTTTAGTAGAGACGGGGTCTTGTTCTTGCTCAGGCTGATCTCGAACTGCTGAGCTCAAGCGATCCTCTCACCTCGGCCTTCCAGAGTGCTAGGATTACAGATGTGAGCCACTGCACCCGGCCATGGCAAAACTTTAGTTTTAAAAATGGGTTGGCCAGTGTCTGCCTGCTTAGGTTTTCTCCTTTGGGCTTCAGTGCAATTGTACTCTGTCACACCAAATGAAATAGAATCAAAACCTGTCCTATGTCATCAGGAACTCCTCTTGAAATTCCACTGGAATCCTACGATAGCTCATTGGCTTATTGTAGGAGTTTTCAGGGATATTCTTGTCTTCTTTTTATATTTGCTTATCGTAGTTTAGCTGAAAGACTCTTTAACTTTAGACACAGGTTGATGATAATAGCTCAGAATTGGAAAAGCTAGATTGAGAGCTCCTGAAATTAGTATCACAATAATCAGAAAGAGAGTAATGCAAAATCAGCAGAAAAAATGTCCACATCATAGGGAACTTGTTAAGTAAATAAATACATGGTTATTTAAAAAATTTTAACAGAAGATGACTTGAAGAATATTCACCATTACTGGAAAGAAAGCAGATTACAGAATTTACATCCCAATCCGCCCCCTAACCCCCAATCAGCGTCCTTGGCCTCAATTCCCACTGGATTTGCAGTGTCCCAGGCCTGACACAGTCTTCCAGATGCACCTTCTAGCCCGATACTGCTTTCTTTCCCTCTATTCAAGTTTCAGCTTAAACGTTAATCCCTGGGACTAGACTAGAGCTCGTTTGCTAGTTGGTCCCTAGAACAATAATGGGAGATAAGCAAACTATGTGGCTATCAACTTTATTTTAGAGACGAGAGATAGAGATAAGGAAACCAAGGCACAGAGCAGTTAAATGATTTGCCCAAGATTATACAACTGAAGAGTGACAGAATTTGAAGCATTTCCTGATGCTACTATGGCAAGTCTTTTGAATTAGTCAAATGGCTCTTATCCTTAAAAATACTTCCTAAAGTCCTCTAAACTTCCAAAAATAAACACATTGAAAAGGATTGTAATAATTTGAACCACTATTTTACATTTGGGTTAGAGGAAAAACATGATATCATAACTGCATAATTGAAATATAAGTTTCCAAAGAGCAGAAATAGCAAAAAGGGATTTAAGAGTTGATTAATAATAGCTCACACATGGTTTTAAAGTGATAATGTTTAAAGCACATG
The DNA here is from genome assembly GCA_008750895.1 of Mirza zaza. Lineage (NCBI taxonomy): Eukaryota > Metazoa > Chordata > Mammalia > Primates > Cheirogaleidae > Mirza > Mirza zaza. The sequence continues at coordinate 15,906 of VSMD01076208.1, forward strand.
ACACTGCGTTTTATATATTGATAGACAGTACGATTCTGGGGTTAGGTGGGGGGGGGAAAGCACTCCCCTTAGCACTGGTCAAACATTTGCAGAGGAATATATCCTTGTTTATGTTTCACAATTTAAGGAGAAAGCAGAGAACTTTAGTAGTGTCAACCATTTTATGAAGGTAATTAAATATTACCAGAAATATTACCCAAAACTTGGAAATAGGCAAAAGAAATACCAGGTATTCTTACAGTACAGTAGCTAGTCTTGGCTTTCTACTTACAGGGCTATTTCATAATTCTGTAGGGGCAAAGATTAACTGGTAGGTACAGTTAATTCCATTATTTTCAGTAGTCATGTCCCATGAAGTCACCATAAACACTGAATTAGCAAATACTGAACCATTGCTTCCATGGGAAATATAAGCCTCTAGATACAACATTTTTGCCAACTGATCAATACATAGCCTTGTTTTACGTGTGTTTTTGTTTAAAGTTGATTGATTAACATGAAACTCATGGCCAACAGTACTATAGCTAATGCCTGTACAAAACTTATCTAACGTACAAATTCTTTTTAAGGCACATCATACTTTCTTGCACGTAGGAACGCTAAACAGCACTTCAGCACTATGCTTGAGGGCCATTTTAAATAGTAAAACCAGCAACAAAAAGCACAAAAATGCAGAAATCACAGCATTATATAGACCACAAAAGGACATTTGTTTATAGTCTGAGAGCTGAAACAAGAAGGTAGTGTCACTTCTTTCGAACTCAATTAAGAATGTGTGCACCAAGCAATTTAAATTTTTCATTGCTCTGTGCATGTCCTTGAATGACTCTGAAAGCATCTTAAATATTGATTTGGGGGTTATAAATAAATCTTAGTAAGTAGTGAATTTGCAGATATGGAATCTGCAGATAATAAAGATTGACTGTATTTGTCCAATAGATACACGCAATTTCTATCCAGACGAACAGAATCCCAAGGTTATGGATATGGCCCTGCTAGAGGGTTGACCAATTTTAAATCTTAAGGAAAAATCAATTAGATTGCCTAAATAAATCTAGTGTCTCAATTGCTCTTTGAACTGGTTTTAAAATCCTACTGGTTCTGTCATTAATTGAATAAAATCTTTGACATATGTTCCTTTTATATTTGTCTGAGAGTCATGTTTTTTTACAATTTGAAAATTGTACTTTATAAATTTTCAGAGACTAAGACACTGAGAAAAAATGCCCATAACTATAATACTAAGTGAGGAGATCGAACTGGAGAAGTTCTAACATCCTTTTTTTAATCTCTAAATTCTTCAATTTTAAGAGACTAGGTTCAAGAAGGAATGGGTGAAGGATAATTCAAAATTATTTAAACTGTATTGATTGTAATAAAATTTGTTAAATATTTTGACTTTAATTAATTAATATTTATAACCCTAATTTTTGCTAGGACTATATCAGAAAAGAAAAAACTCTCTTAAAATCAAAATAAGAATAAACCATCTATTAATATATAATCTAAGAAAGTAGCAAAAGATTATTTAAATCATTATCTGGTTTTAAAAAGGTAACACTTTTTGCAGTCTTAATAGAAGTTATATTTAGAATCAAGAGAAACAACTGCCCATTTGTCACAGATTTTCTGCCATTTGCAGTTTCAATAATTGCTCCATCAAATTTACAACTACATTATATAGTTTTTGAAGAGCTGTGCCTTTGTGGACCTTTCCCCCTTCTTAATTTTATTTATAATTGATACTACTTAGTTATAAACTGACTAATATAAATTTATTTATAAAATAGTATATATAATTCAATTACAAATTTATATCCATTTTTATTTATAATTTTCTCAGTCCTGGGTTTTTTTTTTGTTTGGTTGGTTTGTGATTTTTTTGAGATAGGGTCTCACTCTGTGTGGTGGTGCAATTATAGTTTCAACTCCCACAGCCGCCAACTCCTGGGCTCAAGCTATCCTCCTGCTTCAGCCTTCCAAGTAGCTGGGACTACAAGTGCACACCATTACACTCAGCTAATTTTTAAATTCTTTTTTGTAGCGATAGGGTCTCGCTATTAACCAGGCTGGTCTCGAACTCCTGAGCTCAAGCGATCCTCCCACCTTGGCCTTTCAAAATGCTAGGATTATAGGTGAGAGCTACCGAACCCAGCCTTTGTCCTCAATTTTTAACTGCTATTTCTATTTTAGTCTTTTATACATGTCTTTTGTTGTCAGCTATACAATTCTAGAATTAGAAGGGAAAAATATTCTACAGGGTGTCCCAAAAGTCGCCATATATAGGGAAAATGGGAAATTGTAGCTAAATGTACTTTATTTACAAAATATTCATTATAAAAATTTTACCAAATTTTTCCTTTAAAAGGATACCCTTTGCTTATTTGTGGAAGGTGGCAGGGCATACACAGGAAAATAGACAAATAAAATAAATAAATAAATAAATAAAGGAAAACATTAAATTGTTCTTTGGATAGAAAAGGAATGAGCCATTGTTTTCCTGCAGGCAGAACAAAGTGACTATGACTTCTTATATATGTAGGCATCATGGGTTTTTTTTTAATCCTAAATCAGGGTGGCCTTAATAGACAACTGGGCTAACATTAGGGCTTTGGGCCAAGGACTTTGTATATCCAACATGACGAAAGATAGAAATCGTTAAGGGGGCCTACTATCTACTAGGGGGAGAAAGGTAAGACACCATATTTCTCAAGACTAACTTTCTATCTTGAGACCAGAAATGTCATTAAAAATAAGAGTTTTGTACCTGTCAGATGTCACCCATACCACCTCACTTGCCTCAAAAAGTTGTCATGAAAAGCCTTAGAATAACATGAAAATTATTCAGAAATATAAATTATTTTAATTTTGAATTACAAAAATGAAGATAAACTGCACTGTGATGATGGGCAGTAGAGATAGTTCTACCCTTGAAAACAGTGGGAATAAATAGTGTCTTAGTGAAAAGAGAGAGGGACTACAGCCTCAATGCCCATTGGCATGGAATGGGCATGGAATTATGAGATGGAAAGGAAGAAGAATTCCATCTTTTTAAAAGCAAATATTTTCCAATTTCAAAAGCAGAATGTGCTCATTTGTAGAAAACTTTGAAAATTTAGAAAAATTCACAACTGAAAATAACAATCACTTACCACACGACCACTCATGAGGTAACTTACACTAACATTTTGCTCAAAGTACTTTATGTCTTCTAGTCTTCCGATCTTTGCTCATATCTGTGCATAGCTTCCCCCTCTGAGGATTGATGGTGTTACAAAAAGGTCACTTAAATAGGGGACCATAATTTCATAGTAATTGATGAGTAAACTTAATCTTTCAAAGAACCAAATTACACCTTAGATAATGTGGCATGAGGAAATTTTTAGAAAGAAGCAAATTATAAAAGTAAATTTATCTTATATTGTGCAAAATTTAGGTTGTAGTTGAAACCATGCACTAAGTTTTAGAATGAATCAAATTGGCTTTGTTTCAAAGCAATTGATTGAACAAAATATATTTGATATTTGTAGAATGGTCAAAAATATGGTTCATCAATTTATTAATTAAACTATTATTTTTAAAGATGCCTTTTTATGATTCTCATCTTTCTTTTCTTTAATTAAGAGGTTTATCTTTGGCAGAGCCTCATTATCAATGACTTTGGTTGTCCATGAAAAATGAGGGGGAGAGGAAAGTAAGATTTATTATTTCTCGGAACTAATTTGACATCCACAGAACTCATGGAATTCTGACATCTTCAGCAAGATTTACACCTTTAGTTTGAAATCAGTTTGCGTTGTGTCCCCATTATTCTGGCAGATATGTACTGTATCTGAAAATCAGGTCGAGACTGATTGACCAAGATATGGATGTCATGGATAAGGAAAGGCCAGTGTTAAATGTGTGGGATTTTGAGTAGTCACTTCATTAATGAATGTTTTTATATAATAATTAATTTTGCTTCTTTATGTAATACACTATCTTATCAGTGTAGACTTGAGCAAGAATCACGCAAACCCTTCTGTACCTGATGACAGTATCAAGGAGTGGATGGGGATGTGCATGCTATAAGCCAAGACCTGTGCAGGAGACAAACTGTTTTCCCGACTTCTCCTAGAGGAACCAAGGACTTTGGGAATGACAGAGGCTGGCTTATGACTCGGAGAAGGAGAGGTACAGTGAGGGTTAAAGAGAGACAGCATATGAAAAAGTGTTCAGAGCTATGCACTATTAGTTGTTATTGCTCTTATTACGGGGGTGGGGGAGAACATCTGGATTCAGCTACCAGATGTATCCAATGCTATCCAATCCCTTTAGCAAGTCACTTCTACTGAGGGACACCATTCCTTTGTACAACGAAGGGTTTCTGTCTTAGTCTGTTTTCAGTTGTTATAACAGAATACCACAGACTAGATAATTTATAAAGAAAACCGTTTTATTTAGCTCATGGTTTTGGAGGCTGGGAAGTCTAAGAGGATGGCACTGGTGTCTGGTGAGGGCCTTCTTGCTGCGTCGTAACGCGGGGAGAGCATCACATGATGCGAGGGCAAGAGCAAGCGAGCCAGAGGGCTCCCCCTTGTAACAAAGCCACTCCCATGATAACAAACTCAATCCCATGATAGTGATCTTAATCCATGCATGAGAGTAGAGCCCTCATTAATGCATTAGTCCACTCATGAGGGCAGAGAGATTAGGTTTCAAACACATGCACTTTCAGGGGACACATTCAAACCACAGAAGTTGGTCTACACAATCCTTAGGATTCCTTATGTTTTTAAAATTCTGCAATTCTATTACCTAGAATATATAATATTTATAATAGATTCTAGAGGACTTAAGAATATTTGGAAATTGTAACAATTCAGATATTTGCTATTTAAGAAGTGATCATAGCTATCTTTTGAGTATTTTTTAAAATATGTGCTATTATACATTTTACACTTAAATGGTTCTACTTATAGTTCATCTAGTCAATTGGCTCATAGGATGCCTTTGTGTGAATTAGGAAAATGTTCCCCTATTAGCTTGGCAAAATGACAATGGGGTTTTTTATTTGTTTGTTTGTTTAGTTGGTTGGGTTTTTTGTTTTGTGATTAAGACACTCCTTCCATCGTATAGACAAAACCAAATTATCCCTGTTCTGGCCTCTTGATCGGATATAAGTGGAGGCCTCTGGTCAATAATCTTATTTGATTTTCTCCCTAATAGTTTTTAACTTCTACGTGAAGTACATAAAAATGTTAAATTGTCTGAGTGGCTTCAGGAGACAAACACAAGTGTGGAGAAAAGTAGATTTCAGTGGCAGACAGGAAATTTGGTCAGTTTCTGGGAAAACGTGTAAGGAAAAGAGAATTCCAACCATTTAAAAACAAGTGGACACAAGAGATTGTACAAAATCACTTGTTAGAGGTGTGCCTTGGTGTCTTATAAATCAACATTATCATGGTACATATACAACTTTATACTATTTTTAAAAATTTCTTGAATAACATAAGTAAAATGGTTGGAAATCTCAAAGGATGTGCATTAACTATTTATAATTTCTGCAGTAGAAATGATAACTAATATTTCCTAAGTGTTTACTGTGGATCATGCAGATGAAGAAATTTAGTAATAGGAAGCTCTTCAGGGCTACATAGCTTATAAGCAGCGGAGCCATTGCTATGGTTTGAATGTCCCCTTTAAAACTTATGTGGAAATCTAATTGCCACTGTGATGCTATTAAAAGGTGGGACCATTAAGCAGTGATTAGGCCATGAGGGCTTAGTCCTCACGAATGCCTTAATGTAATTATTGAGGGAGTGGTTTTGTTAACATGAGAGTAGGCTGTTATAAAAGTGCGTTGGCCCTCTCTGTCTCTTGCTGTCTCCCTCACTTGACCTTCTGTGTTCTGCCATGGGATATTGCAACACAAATGACCTCACCAGATGAGGGCACCTTGACCTTGGACTTTCCATCCTCCAGAGCACGAGGTAAGTTTCCTGTTCTGTGGTAAGCAGGTATATGCAAACCTAGCCCCAAAGGCTGAGGGAGCTGAGAGGCCAAAGAAAAATGCTGACAAATCCAGTTTCGTAGAAAGAAACATTTAGTAAGGACTTATAAACAGAAGCCATGTCTCAGCCAGCCTTGAGATGGTAAATCCCACACATGGCCTCCAGAAAGTATCCTTTATATAGCAAGCTTTTTTAGTAAAACATATGCAGCTGGTCACACCTCAGACTTTCTTGAGAAACTCATGACCACTGGGGAGGTTAGATAAACATCTTCGTGAGGGTTATCTATGCTACTGTTGCCAAGCAATGCACTTGCTTCTTGCTGTGCATAGAAGCCAATACCATGACACCAGGTTTTGAGAAAAGAGAAAGCTTTATTACCAGTCAGACAGGAGGCAATGTGCAAATCTCTCTCTCTGAGCCGGGGTGGGTCAAGTTTTTATGGGATTCCTAACTAGTTCCAGGTGCTACCAATGCAGCCAGTCTGCCAGGCTGGTGGTATTAACAATTACGAAGTTAAAGCTTTTTCCCATTGTGCATGCTGGGCTACATGACTTGCATTTTTTTTTTTTTTTTGTAGGAAACCAGCTCACGTTTAATTGCGAAATTTTAAAATCGTACAAGTATTTTGACATTCCTCCGTATTTATTCTCTTATAATGACAGGAAAACACCAACCAATCACAGGATTTAATGGGTTTAATAGTTTACCCCTTCAGTTCCTATTTGCAGCACCCAATATTCCTTTGAAATACCAGACAGACCCGGCAGTAGCCAACAGTAAATTTCTGCTCCCCCAGAGTTGAAAAGTTCAGGTTCTCCAAGTATTGTGTTGCAGTGGCACTTGCCAAAATTGGTACCTCCCCATAGTTGGGGGCTTTAAATGTACCAGTGAAAATGACTTGCAATTTTGGCCTGCTCCATCTGTAACAACTTAAGCAATGGTTAATTGATTTAGGCTGGTTCCCCCATTACACTATGGGAATACATCAATCATCATGGTGGTTTCGCTTCAAGATGGCATCACTCTTGCCATTCAACATGCTGTTTTCCTACATTTCTTTCCTTTATAAATTACCCAGTCTGTGGTATTCTAACAACACAAAACAGATTAAGACAGAAAATAGGTACTGAGAGTGGGGCTGTTGTTATAACAAATACCTGAAAATGTGGAAGTGTCTTTGGAACTGGGTAATGGGTAGAGGTTGTAAGAATTTGGAGGAGCTGGCTAGAAAAAGCCTACATTGCTATAAATGGAGTATTAAGGACAATTCTAGTGAGGGCTTAGAATAAGATCCCAGAAATAGGGAGAACGTAAATCTTCTTAGGAATTATTTAAGTGATGGTGATCAGAATGTTGGTAGAAATACAGACAGTAAAGGCCATTTTGTTGAGGCATCAGCTGGAACCGAGGAAGGAGGTATTGGAAACTAGAGTAAAGGCCATTTTTTGTTATACAGTTTCAAAGAAATTGGTGGAATTTTATCCATGCCCAAGGGCTTTATGTAAGGCAGAATTTAAGATTGATGAACTAGGATATCTGGTAGAAGAAATTTCTAAGCAAAATATTGAAGGAGCTGTGTGGCTACTTTTAAATACACATAGTAAGATGCAAGAGGAAAACAATGATTTAAAAGAGAATAATTCTTTAAAAAAAGCTAAACTAAAAGATTTTGAAAATTTTCAACCTGCCCTTGTAAAGAATTTTAAAATGTGTTCAGGAGAGCAAACCAAGGGTTTGGCCAAGTGACCATTTGCTAAGGAGATTTATGCAGATAGAAGTGATCATCAGGACAATGGGAGAGTGACAGGCTCAGAGCAGAGAGCAGGAGGGCAGAAATTTTGGGGGTATAAGCCCAGGGCACTTTTCATGAGCTTGCTGCCCAGAGCCACCTCAAGTCTCCCTACATTTTGGCGCAACCCTTGGCAACACAAAACAGACTAAGACAGCCACGACTTAAATCTGGGCAATGTGACTCCAGCGTATGACACGTTATAACCATAGACTCCCACTGCCTCTGTGCTCAGGTGCTTTTAACTTTAGCAGCTTGGCAAGAGATGTAGCAGGTTTTGGCCGGGTGTGGTGGCCCATGCCTGTAATCCTAGCACTCTGGGAGGCTGAGGCAGGCGGATTGCTTGAGGTCAGGAGTTCAAAACCAGCCTGACCAAGAGCGAGATCCCCATCTCTACTATAAATAGAAAGAAATTAATTGGCCAACTAATAAATATAGAAAAAAAATTAGCCAGGCATGGTGGCACATGCCTGTAGTCCCAGCTACTTGGGAGGCTGAGGCAGCAGGATTGCTTGAGTCCAGGAGTTTGAGGTTGCTGTGAGATAGGCTGACGCCACGGCACTCACTTTAGCCTGGGCAACAAAGTGAGACTCTGTCCCAAAAAAAAAAAAGAGATGTAGCAGGTTTTATATTTTTAAATCCTATATTTTGCTGTTGTTGTTTTGAGTATTATTTTTCAATCCTCAATGTTGGAAGTTGACAAAGCCTCAACACATCAAAGATGACAAGAAAGAAGCCTTAGTTTATATCAATCAAAATGGTCTTTTCTACCTTTTTTCTCCTCACCCCTTATATCATCTAAGCCAAAAAGAGTAATTGCCACTACTGGGAAGTTCCATATAATGGGAAAAGTGCAGCACAAATGCACTCTTAAACTGAAACTGCAAGTGGTTATGTAAGTGGTTATATTTACATGTTGATGCGGCAGTAGAACTCACACAGCATAACAGGCTGGGATTTCAAACCCCTGTGACTCAGGGTAAACTATGGGAAGTTAGAAAAAAGTTATTTCCGTGTTTTCAAAATAGAGAAACAGAAGGGACTGTGGATTTGCCTTTAAAACTGACACTGCTTCTCAGCACTAATCTCATACTATAAGAATAAAGGAATTAAATTCATTGAAATAATTCATATTTAAAAGTTGCTTCAGGAGGAAATTAGGTGATAGGTACAGAAGACCTTTCTATATTAACATTGCAACTTCCCGTGAATCTATAGTTATTCCAAAATAAAGCTTTTTTAAAGTTCCTTCAGTATAGGACATGGACTTTTGACCTTGGAAAGAATTACTGTTGTTTTCTAGAATTTAGCCTAAGAAGAAGGGAACAGATGTCTATGGTCAGACTTTTGTTATTTTCAAAGAGTATATTTGGTGTCCATGGAGGGTCCCTTCTTGCAAATCAGTGGCATGAGTAGAAAAAGTGATAGAATGTTCAATCATAATTATACTCCCTTTTCCAGTTCAAGACTTGAAATCAGAGCAGTAATCAAGGAGTACCAACTATATATTTTGGTATAATTTAAATTTTTTCCTTAATGATATATTATAGAAAATTTGGGGACTATTAATAATTACAAATTAATCAATTAAAATTTCCCATAATTTAATTTGAATGATGACTTAAATTGTCGGATACCCCTTCACTCCTCTTATGAGTGAAACATAATAGTCTGACAAACCTGTAGAAAAAAAAAAAAATTGAGCAATAACTTCTGTTGATATTTAGGTATATCTTTTCAGGCTTTTTCTATGTATAAATATTTTGGTATAAAATTGGGCTCATACTCCAATTTTAACTTTTTTTCTTTACCTCCTTTTGGAATGTACGTACTCCATTTTTATCTGGTGAGTTTACTTTTACATTTAGCATATTGTGAGCTTTTCCCAAATTAAAAATAGATTTTAATGGCTGCATATGATTCCATCATGTGGCTACATCATAATCTAGTTAATTATTTTATTATTGTGTTTATAAATTTTCAGTAATATGAATAATGGCACATAAAAATGTTTCATTCATTAATATTTGTATGCATATTTATTTAGGATAAATCCTTAGAACAGTACCACTAAATAAAAGAGCTTTAATGCTCAATACATATTGCCAATTTGTCCTGCAGAAAGGCTACACTAACCAAATATCCACCTGAATTTAAAATTCTGCTAGCAATGATTCTCCCTTGTGCCTTCTCAAAGTCTAATTTCACCTGTGCATCCCACAGTTCTTTTATATGACACTAACTTACTCCCAAAAGTCAGCTATAGGTGACTAGAAAAGAACTCCTAATTACAGTTGTGCATTGCTTAATGACAGGATATGCTCTGAGAAATATGTCCTTAAGCGATTTTGTCGTGTGAACATCACAGAGTGTGTACAAACACAAACCTAGATGGTATAGCCTACTATACACCCAGGCTATATGGTACAGCATGTTAGTGTACTGAATACTGTAGGCAATTATAACATAATGCTAAGTATTTGTATATCTAAACATAGAAAAGGTATAGTAAAAAGTACAGTATAAAAGATAAAAAATGGTATACCTGTATAAGACACTTAACCACGAACAGAGCTTGCAAAACTGGAAGTTGCTCTGGGTGAGTCAGTGAGTGAGTGGTGAGTGAATGTGAAAGCCTAGGACATTATTACGCACTACTGTGGACTTTATATAAACACTGTATACGTAGGCTACACTAAATTTATTTTAAAATTATTTTTCTTTCTTCAACAATAAATTAACTTTAGCTTGCTATAACTTTTTATTTTATAAACTCTTAAATTTTTTAGCTTCTTGATTTGTTTGTAATAACACTTAGTTTAAAATACAAACACATACAGCTGTACAAAAATATTTTCTTTCTTTTTATCCTTATCTTCTCAGCTTTTTTCTATTTTTAATTTTTTTAAAATCTTGAGTGTTTTTTTAAAAAAAAAAAAAAAAAAAACGAAGATACAGGCCAGGAGTGGTGGCTCACACCTGCTAATCCCAGCACTCTGGGAGGCCGAGGCAGGTGGACCGTTTGAGCTCAGGAGTTCGAGACCAGTCTGAGCAAGAGCGAGAACCATGTCCCTACTAAAAAAATAGAAAGAAATTAGCTGGACAACTAAAAAATATATGCATAAAAAAAAATTAGCCAGGCATGGTGGCACATACCTGTACACTCAGCTACTCGGGAGGCTGAGACAGGAGAATCATTTGAGCCCAGGAGTTTGAGGTTGCTGTGAGCTAGGCTGATGTCATGGCACTCTAGCAACAGAGTGAGACTCTGTATCAAAAAATAAAAGTAAAAAATAAGTAAAAACTCAGACACAAAGACACACACTAGCCTAGGCCCACACAGGGTCAGGATCATCAATATCACTGTCTTCCTCCTACTTATCTTTTTCCACTGGAAGTTCTTCAAGGGCAATATCATGCATAGAGCTGTCATCTCCTATGATAGCAACCCCTTCTGGTATAGCTCCTGAGGGACCTACCTGCCTGAGGCTGTTTTACAGCTAACTTTTTCATTTTATAAGTAGAAGGAATACATTCTAAAATAAGAGTAAAAAGTATAGTATAGTAAGTACAGAAACCAGTAACAGTCATTCATTATCATTATCAAGTATTAGATACCATGCATAATTGTATGTGTTATACTTTTATATGAGTGACAGCACAGTAAGTTTGTTGACACCAGAATCAGCACAGGCACGTGAGTAATGCATTAACTACAATGTTATAACATCACTAGATGATAAAAAAATTTTTAGCTCTATTATAATCATACGGCATCACTGTTTTATATATAGTCTGTAGTTGCCAGAAATGTTGTTATATAGTACATGACTGTATAGGCTGCCATTCCTGGGCCTGAGTATAGTGAAGGCGGAAAAGATTCCGTCACTTTCAGAACTTTCTTGCAACCATATTAACATTAGTATGTTTTTGCATTTTCCAAAACTATTTGCTCAAATCATTACTGGACACTAGAGAAACCCAGATGACTAAGACTGGGATGGAAAGAGAGAGAAAAGAATGATTTCCTAAAGTTCAGGATCTTAGAGTCTTTGAGGAAAGGACCCTATTCATCAGTGCTTTGTAAACATTCATGTACTTAAGTGTTTCCTGGGAGAATTTTTACTGTTTTGATTATTGATTTTTTTTATTGTGTGATTAACATTTGTGTACTGAACTTACTCTCCACCTTATTTTTTCACTCAATAATGTGCTCTAGTTAATTAACACATCCATCATCTCACATAGTCCCCCCCCCGCCTTTTCTTTGATGAGAACATTGAAGATCTGTTCTCTTAGCAAATTTCAAGTATGTAATACAGTATTGGGTAGAAGCTGTGAGTCTGTTTTTCTAACAAGCTTCATTGTCTACTCTTCAAGTAGCGAAGTTATTCAACTGTTAGGCAAGACAACAGTTTGAGGTGACAATAATTTGATAGGCTCCACGAAGGGCTAAAAATAACCATGAAGGTAGTGAGCATTAGCCCCAGGAAGGGCTGCCTAATTCTCCAGAAATTTTGCTTATGGAAATCTACATCTTTCCTGTCAGCTGGATGCATGTCCTCCCCATTTTGTAATATAGTACTGCCTTGCTGAGAGGCAGTATGATGGAGTAGAAAGATCACAAATTTTAGGGTCCAACATTTAGGTACAAATCTTAGTGTTCTTGGGCAAGATTTCTTAACCTCTGGAGTTTCTTCGCCTGTAACATGGATGAAATAAAGCCTACCTTACAGGGCTGTTGAGATCACATGAGATAACATTCCTAAAAACTTGGCAGAGTGCCTGACTCATAATAAACACTTGAGAAACATCTAGGGTTGTTATCTTTACTATTAATATTAATGTATACATTAATTATTTTCCTCTCCTGCAGAAGCAATGGCAAATTTATTTCAGAAAGTTTTTCTCAAACGATGCGAGAAATTTCTACTGTTTGGGGAGAGAAGACAGCCAGTTTTCCAACATATACTAAATGGCACTGTCTTTCCAATGTCATATTTCTGAAAGACATAGTAGAGGAAGGACAGATTCATAGAGAAGTGAGTTGACTTATTGATTCCCAGGGGCATTGTTGTTTTGAGTGACTACAGATATCCCTCCCTGACTCAGGGAATGTACAGACATTCACCGTCTGTACAGTGATTTCTGAAAATCACTTCAAGAAATTGAAAACAAAACAAAACTATTCTTCTAGTCTTTTTTTTTCCTCAGCTAAATATATTTAACATACATTATTTTTCTTTAAACCTTCCTAGACTTTCAGTTCAAGCTTTCTATCTTTCTTTTATTCATTAGCCCGTCTTTACGCCCTTCATCTTTATCACTTCTTTTGTATTTATAGATGTGGTTGAGTTGGGTGGAAAGAATCTATTTACTCACAATGATTTTGTGATAACTCAAAACAGGAGAGAAACAGGAAACGAACCAATAATTTTTTTACAGATGGAAAAAAATAAAGAAGTTCAGAAAGGTAGGTTACTTGTGCAAAGTCACACAGTTTGTAAGTGACAGGTGCAAGATATGAACTTAAATTTTTCCAACCTCACAGCTTATGTTCTTTCAAGTGTGCCATGCTTATTCTCAAATCTAAGAAATGAAACATGTACATAGATATGATAACTCAAGCCAAAGTGGGCGGTAGTGACACAAGTACACAAGAGTAGTATAAAGCAAGTGCTGCAGTGATCAGAAACAAGGAGAGATGGGCTTAGTGGGAGGATCAGAATGGCTTTGTGGATTTGGATTGAGGTAGGTATGAGACACTGTGGTTTATTGGAATAGCAGAAGAAAAATGGGGAATCCCAGGACCTCTTCTTGGAATTAGGAAGAGCCAAGTTTCAAAGGAAAATACCATAGAGATAAGCCTAGAAAGGACTCGTGGCCAGATTATAGAAGGCTATGCATGCCAGGTGAGTCAGGGACTTATAATTCAGTAAACAACTAGAAACTGGTGCAGGCTCTTAGCCAAAAAGTGACTTAATCAGGGCTGAATTTTAGGAAAATAAATTTGACAATAGTATATCGGATGGATTAGGGCAGGGAAAACCAGAAAGCTCTGTTGGGTGCCATGAGAGATACAAAGATCCATCAGACCCCCTTTATATCTTCAATACTCTTATTATACAATCACTTTTTACACATTTACACAAAAACTTTAATAAAAGGCAGAATTTAATAAATTTCATTGAAATGTACAAAATGCCATGGTAATTGAAGGTTGAGGCAGGAAAAAAATCTGTTTTTAGTTGGTCTAGAAAGGATAGATTTATTAGACAATCATTGTCAATGTGACAACTTTAAAAAGCTAGGTCTGATTTCATGGGAATTTAAACTTCTTTGAAATTTACATTTTAGTGCTTATGAGGACCCAAACAACTAGTTCACTATCTCCCCAATCAAGTTAATTCATTCCAAATACTAATTTTGAAGTCATTTAAAAAAATTATATGTTATTTGTAATAGATATGCAAAAAGGCAAAGTTAAGAGTTTGGTTTTTAAGATAAAAGAAAAAAAGAACAAATCTACAGTAAGTTTTATTTTTAGAGCTGCTGCTTTATCAAATAAACCAAGATGAAACAGTTACTCATCAGATGACAAGATTTTTTTTCTTCTTAAATTCATTTCTGAATTAATACATATCTGACTCATTGTCACCAAAGAGGAACCTTCTTACAGAGACTTGTGCAGCTGCTCCAGGGTCAAAATCTATAGAAAATACACTTATCTTTATGCAATGCTAATAATGTGAATACTCATTAATTGAATTCTGGTTTTGATCATAAATAAGTCAGATTTTATAAAAATTGATAAGTAAACTAGAATTTTCTTTGCAAAAGTGAGATTTTTAAAACTGAGAGAATCTGCTTGTTACTTGAGAAAATACAAATTCCAGAACACTGACTCATTTGCAATAAGAGAGTCCATGAACTTCTCAGAAAGTAAAGGGAGCAGTGCGAATATCTGTAACAAGCAATAATGTCACATTGCAGAAAAAGTAGAATTAATGTCATTCTGATTCAAAGCTTTTAAGCTAAGAAATCCATCTGACAGAAGGCATAAGAACTCAAGTTCATTTTAGTTAAAGCAAAACAGGAAGAGCAATAAGTAGCTAATCCTGATAAGAGAAGGGGGGGAGGAAAGTAGCAGAGAAATTGATGTTTTCAGTTTGAAAGAATTCGTGAAGTCTCTGGGATTTGGGTAAGTGTTGGGGCAAGTTGGGTGAGGATGGGGTGACTAAATTCTCCACCCACCTGATTTTTATTTATGAGATTCAACTGGAGAGATGGAAACACTTTGGAGATATTCATTAACCAGAGAATCTGCCCTGATTTGTTAGAAGCAAATACCATATTCAAAATGAAACCTAAGTGAAAGCAGTTGTGTAACTGTTGGAGGGTGGGCTCCTGAGAGCAGGGGCAGAAACAATCCAAGCATCAGGTCAGAAAACTCTGGCTCCTATGTCAGCTCCACAGTTTATCAGATGCTTGATTCGATATAGGAGAGTTTCAGGGCTGCAGTGTTGCTGAAGGTTTTTGAAGCTTCATTTGCATAGCAGGCACATTCTTTTCCTAAGGTTGTGTAGTAACTGGTGTAGCTTGGAGGGCTGTTGAAGATGAGGGGTTGGTGGGGTAAGGAGGATGGGGACCTGACATTGCCCGCCCCTGGCACTTCCTCAGGATCTGAGCAATGCTCAATTCTCTGAGCCTAAATCTGCTCCTTTGCACAAGGGGAATAATAATATCTCTTTAAACATCTGTTGTAGATGGTAAATGAGGTAAGTAACATGAAGTGCTATCTCCTAAATGCTCCATAAGTGTATTTTAAATGTATATGATGTCAAAGGGGAAATACTAAAGTAGGAAATTTTTTAAAAGCAGCCTGTTTCTATTTTTTAAAAAAGTCTTAATTCTACCCTGTTCCTATTGCATTTTAGATATTTATTTTCAGATACAAATAAAATTGGCATTCTGTAGCCTTGGGTTTGGCATCCTCTAATTCAACAAACCATGGATGGAAAATGTTTGAGAAAAATAATAAAAAATAGCAATACAATAATAAAAAACCAAATTTCAAAAATACAGTATAACAGCTATTTGCATAGCACTTACATTGTATTAGGTATTATAAGTAATCTGGGGATGATTTAAAGTATATGGGATGACGTGCGTAGGTTATGTGCAAATGTTAATATTTTACCATGTTATTTCAGGACTTGAATATCCTTGGATTTGGGAAGCTGCAGGGGTCCTGGAACCTATATGCCAAGGAATGACTGTATTTAGCCCTGGTTGTTAATTTTTTCCCCCAAAGGCATTTTAAAGAAGAGGAAAGCAGTTCTTGTTTAAACCATCATTACCCTGCCAATACCAGGGCTCAAAGTCAAAGGGCTCGGCTTTCCCAAAGAGCACTTAAAAACAGGTGACTATATCACACCCATTAGTGTACTCGGCACACGCTATGAGAACAGAAGCTGGCATCTGCCCAGTAGTTTTCTCCCATTCCTGGTCCCTGAGGAAAATGAATTGCTACAGAAGCCCTTATTAGTTGCTGTCATTTTGATGATGAAGTGTTAGAGACTCCCGGCCCCTCCCCATATCACATTAAGAACTAAAATTATAACACGAGGAAAACTAAAACTGTAAAAGTAGCTCAGTGCTCAAATGTTATCTCAAAGTAAAGGAAAAGCATAAAAATTGTCTCAAATTTTAGAAATTATGTCCTACTTTCACCCCAGCTTGACGACCTCACCTACCAGAGAAGATTCCACTCCTAGAAGCATTAGTATTGAATCGAGTATTTTGTTAGTCTGATTCCATTTATTCCTAAATAGCTATAAGGATACCATTTTATCTAACAGCACATTAAATACAAATAAATGAATGAATGGAATTCTCAGAGACCTTCCTTTAGAGATCTACATTCATTCACTCATTCATTCATTGAACAAAATTGATGGGTGCCTACTATGTGCAGGTGCTGTGCTAAGACTGTGGATATAGTGTGACAAGACGTAAGTGAGTCTCCCAGGAGTGAGATTTTGGCATCAAATAATCATGCAATTGTAAACCTCTAGATCACATACAAAATAATGTATTAATATTATGCTCTAAGCATTATAAAATGGGCCCAATTATACAAGGGGAAAGCTATATAGAATGTAACTTTAATGCATCATATACTTGATCTGAACTGAATTTGCTATCATTAACAATTTCACTTCACTTTCTTAGAATTAAATGAGATTTTGGAGACATAATTTGGATATCTTGGTCTATTTAGAGAAGATGGCTAAGGAAGGCTGAACTACTGACTCCTTTTTCTCTTAAATATTCCTTGGGGCAATAAGAGGCACTCAAAATCATTCTCTTAATCTTAGAGTTTTGTTCTAAAGAGCAGGATCTTTAATGGTTGTTGTAAGAATAGAATTTCTACCAACAAACAAAAATGTTTAGAGTAACAGTCAATCCACAAGCTCCTTTTCATCTTTTCTTACCTCCTAAGTAGAGTCTGAAGTCCAGGCTAAGTGGCTTCGTGTCAGACCAAAGCAATTGTCTCCATCAGAAAACTATTAATGTTATTAAATTATTCTTTCTTACCTTTCATTACTGAAGAGAAGTGACATATTGTTGACAGCTATCAGAGCTCTTCATGCTTTATTGGAAAGTCACTTGAAAAATTACCATATCATTAAACTCAATTCTTAAAAAGTTTCAAAAATCTCTCAGAGAACTGCTAAAATAGGTGTAAGATAATATCTTTACTACATATTCCCTCTTTGTCTTCTAGTGCTCAGACACTGGTTAAAGGGAGGATGGGTTTGGGGAAGAAGAAGGCCTTTGATGGAATGTAGTGCTCTTGGAAGAGAGGCCAGCCCCCTCTTTTAACTCTCCTCCTCTCTCCAAGGGAGGGGGGACCAATAGAATCACTGGGAAAGCAAAAAAGACTCATTTCTCAGCTGGATACCTGCCCAGACCAGGAGCATGCTCTAAGAGCTGGAGATGAGTATCTAGGATGGATTGCATGGTATCACATGATGGCATTGCAGGCTCAGAAGGGCAAGGACAGTCTCCTCAAGTTCTTGGTTCTTGAGAAGGAAAGAGGAGCCAGTCTTGGAAATAGCACTGATGAAGATGGGAAGACAAAGAACCTACTCTCAGAAGAGCAAAGAACTAGGTGGGGTGAAAAATGAAGCAAAGTAGTAAAAGATGGACCTGGAAAGGTAGGTTGGAGCCAGATTATGTAAGGCCTTGCGTGCCAAAGCAAGACAGGTATATTCAATTCAGTAAATAATTGGAAGCCATTGTAGGTTCTTTGAGCCAAAAAAAATGGATATAATCAGTGCTGTGCTTTAGGAAAATAAATCTGAAAAAAAATGTAAGGACTGGATCAGGGCAGGGAAGGCAGGAGGCAACATGCATATGTGATGCTGAAGAAAATACGAAGATATACCACCGTGCTGAGATACCACTACACAGTTATTTGAATAGCTAAACTTAAAAAAAAAATAACAATCCTATTGCTAGCAAGGACTCAGTGCAACTGGAACTCTCCACATGTTGCTGGTAAGAATGCAAAATGTACTACTAGCCACTCTAGAAAGTGGTTTGGCAGTTTCTTATAAAGTTAAACACACAGTTGCCATATAATCCAACAATTCCACTCCTGGTTATCCACCCTATAGAAATGAAAACATGTTAACATAAAAACCTGTACATGAATATTTATAGCAACTCTATTCATAATTGGCCTAAACTGGAAAGCACCCCAACTGTCCTTCAGTTTATCCATGTGCCAAATGGATACACAAACTGTGATACTTCCATACCGTGACATACTACTCAGCAATAAGAAGGAACCAAGGTGTCAGGCTGAGTGAAAAAAGCCAGTCTCGAAATGTTATATACTATATGATTCCATTTATATGAAATTCCCAAAAATAAGAATTAAAGGGATAGAGGACAAATAAATGATTGCTGGGGGTTATGGGAGGGAGGAGAGGTGACTATAAAAGAATAGTATGAGGGAGTTTTGGGGGGGGGCAGTAGAACTGTTGTGTATCCTGATTATAGTGGTTGTTACATGAACCTGTACGTGTGTTTAAAATCATAGAAAGATAAACTGAAAGAAAAAAAGTCAATTTTACAGTATAATTTCTAAAATAAAAATTAAAACAGAGAGCAAAGCCAAAATAAATCAGTAAGGAAAATAAGATATTTTCCATTGTTTGAAATCTCTAACTGATAGAACATATTAGCATAAATAAAGTCAATGCCATATGGGAGGAAGCAATGGAAAGACAGAATCTTAGATTGGGTTAGATTCTCATAGATCATTAATCCAGGGTTAGCAAATATGCTTGTGGCAATTGAAATACACATTGCAAATATGTGCATTTCCAATGATAGCTACAATAATATGTGCCAGCCGACATGCTCTTCTACACCTGGCTACTCCTCCATCAAGAGGTGTATGCCCCTGTCACTTGATAGTCATTACAATGGTATGCATTTCCTCCTGTTCTCTTGGAACACTTGCTCTTAGAACCCAGCCAGGGTAGTGTGAGGAATTCCAGGGAACCCATGGAAAGGCCTGCGTGAAGAGGAACTGAGATCTTTACCCTGTACTTGGGTGATTTTCCAACCAACAGCAAGCACCGACTTGCCAGCCATGTGAGAGAGCCATCTTGAAAAAAGTCAATTCTAGCTGACACTGCATGGAGCAGAGAAGAGCATGTCTGCTAAGCACTGTCCAAGTTGGATATCCATGAGCAAAAACTGGTCACTGTTGTTCTAATCCATTAAGTTTTTGGGTGTCGTCTACAGAGCAGAAAGATTAATTGATATTTTTACTCATTAACAAAAACGGATCAGAGTCCCTTTCTGGAACATGGTGTTCTGAAGAATTCTTGGGATGGGATGAGGCTTAGAGAGAAGAAGTGCAAGATTGATTAATGAAGGCATCCCTTGGACACAGTACTGAGTGATGGCACCAGTACTAGAATCATGTTAGAATTCAGCACCTTCATGTTATATAATTGAGTAAGAGAATGCAGGCGAGTTGTGATCTGCTCAAGATCACACAGATATTTAGTACGAGAGCCAAACCTCCAAATCCGGTCTTCTGACGTGCAGTTTAGTATTTTTTCCACTTTGCCATGTCCCTTCCCAATGAGAGATTTCAAGGACTTGAATTATAGGACGTAGAACAGCAAATATATGCCTGAATGCTTATACTTCCCCTTTCCATGCCTGTGACAGACATCATTAGCTAAGTATAGCACTCTCCTAAGATCACTGGGATGCATATGGATGATAGATTCCAAATTGCTATATAGCTAACGAGAACCTGAGTAGAAAGATATAAGAGCTATAACTGATTTGTATCAGGACTGTCAGAGGAATACAGCTCAAAGGAGGCTCAAAATACATGCTGTAAAAATATTTGATATGGAAATGCATTGAGTGTGAGCAAGAGAGAAGGCTTTAGACACGACTACTCTGTATCCAGGATGAAATGACACAATAAACTTACTTCTTACAGGATCTACTAAGGAATTGCTTCTCACATCCTTGGGGAACTCTGCTGCAGATCCTGTTAGACAATTTCCATTTAATATTTTTGAACTTATTTTGTTGTAGTTGAAAGAAATGCTGTTACTTTAGTTATAGTGTTGCATGTATATAATTTGGTCTCCTGCTGAATACCACAGGACTGAAATGCATACAACACATACAGGGCAGTACTGAAATATTGTACACTTTCATGGTTCTATTCTTCATAGTGCACTTGGCATCATTTGAGAGCAAGGTGGGCTCAGAAAAAAATAGACCATTTTTAGGGTATGATTTAAAAGCTGGGGTTACAAACCCATGGCACTGTGAATTATAGGTTAGCTCACTAAGAACCGGATTCAGATTCATCCAACATAGGGCCAAGAAGAGAGCTTCTTTGAACTTGACATAGAGGAACAAAAATACCCTGTATAAGCAACTGTAACTTAAATCCCAGGAAAACAATGATCACTTCTCCCCTCCTGTGATTCTGAGTAGGGTATGTGGGGTTTAAGTATGAGTGATATTTGAATAAAACAAGTAGCCAAGTGCATTCATTCAGTTATTTGTTCACTGAGCATCTAGTAAGTGCAGGGCAATTTTGTTAAACACTATGGGTGATACAAAGATGAAATGATAAGGGATTTTGTCTTCAAAGTTTCTCTAGCAGGAACCCCACCATGGGCCTAATGAATCAGAAATATAATTATTGATCAATGACAAATGACACCCAAAGAAAAGATCACTGGGCTTAATTCTTAGAAGCAGGATACATTACTGCAATTGTCTATGCAAACCAGCAGGCATCAAAAATATTAATAGCGTGCTTCTCTCTCTCTTTCTCTCTCCCTCCTACCCTCTTTCCCACTCTTTCTCTCTTTCTACATGGATTTAATTATCATTGGAAAAATTATGAATTGCTGGATTACTTAGACTCCTTACTATGCTCTTAGGAAATTGTTCCTGGTAATGGAATTCTTTTCATCAGCTCCTCTCAGATTTGCAGTATAGGCTTGCCCTTTAACAAGTTAGTGTTCTTTTCAGAAAAATATGCAGCAAATGTGGCAAAACAAAAATATAATATTCTTGGAAGTGGATTAGTTTGGAGAATAATTAAACTTTCCTTTTTTGTACTTGGACTTCATTCTTCTAGTAATTTCTCTGTCTACATTAAATTTTCAGGAAGGTTGAAGTCATTTATTCTCAGCTCTTCAAAAGACAGTAAATTCGTGTTACATCTTTTCAGGTTTTGTATTCTATGTTTAGGAGCTGTTGATTTATATTTCCCGTAATCTTTTCTAAAATAGACCATCTCAGTGCTTTCCACTGGACTTTCCTAAATACCAGCAACTTGTTTTTCAACAAATAATCTTAACCCAAAGCCTTATAATATCTGGTAAATGCCAGCACACAGGAATGAGACAGAAAAGAATCTAAAGAAAGAAAGTGGGCTTTGGAGTTGATCCAATTGGATACCCTGGAAGGCTCTGCTACTCCCTGTGTGACTCCAGGTAAATTACTTAATCTTGCCTGGCTTCAGTTTGCTTATCTGTAAAATGGAGACAAAACCCACACTGCAAGGTCATTGTGAGCATTAAGTACAGTATAATAAAGCAGAGACCCCGGTACACGATCGCACTCCTTAACTAACAATTTCCCTTTCTTCCTCCTAAAAATGACAATGATAAGGCTCAGGGTTTAATCATTAAAACAAAAACAGTTACAGAAGAAAACACTCGGGTCCCAATCAACTTTTCTGACACTTTGATATGCAAAAGATTTGGCATTTCTCCCTTTTCTTCTTAATGAACAAAAGCCCCTCACATTAGGGAAAATGAAAATTTAGGGAGAAAACTTTCCACAATCTCATCATCCTAATACCAAGACTGTTACCATTTTTGTCATGGGCTGGCTTTTATACAAAACGGTCACATTTTCTCCACAGTAGCAATCAGGATGTGCTTATCATGGCATCATCTCTTGTAAGGTACTAATAGATTTATTCCAGGTGATAGTGGGAAGCACTAAAGAAGAAGAAATGGAAGGCTGCGGGGGTGTTAGAGTTCTCTTGTGATATTGTTCAAACCTTTCTCCGGCACAGAAACTCCACAAAGAACTCCTCTGCAGTTTTTGTTACCCAGGGCTGTTTCTTTAAATTGTTTGACGTCAGAGAAGGAATGCTATAGCAACAGTCTGTCAAACTGGAATTAACTCAGAAGAAAGATGGGGGTGGGGAGAGGAAAAATGCTCCCAGGCGGTACTGACTTCAGAGGAAGCAAATTGGACAGATGCATTTATTTTATGACATTTTAGACATAAAACACCCAGAGAAATGTTTTTAAAAAGTCGATTGAGATGCATGTGGTGTTTCACTCATGCAGAGAGGAGCGACTTGGCAGGGTTATCTGGAAGGCCTTCTGCTTTCATCAGTGAACAATAGTAACAACTTCCAAGTATTGACCATTTATTTAGGGGCAGGCTCAGTGCAAACATTACTTTATTTAATATGTTTAGCACCTTTATGAGGCAGGTATCACTATCCTTATTTTGGCGATGACCAAACTTAGGCCCCGAGACAGTTCATGGTCACATAACTAGCGATGGTAGAGCGGGGACCGACACGCAATTTTGTATGACTCTGGGCTTGAGTTTACTTTCTGACATTTAGAATTCCAGAATGTTAACCCTAATCGGGACCCCAGGGTCTCCTAGCTCAGCCCTTGCTTGTACCCTGCTCAGAGCAAAGTACCGCCCCGCCCGTGCAGTGCCGGGAAGGAAACTGAGCACACCCCTTAGACGGGCGCTTCTTACAAGAGTGCTCAGGCGCCGCACCAACAAGAAAACGAAACTGCCCGGGAATTAATGTTTTTCTTCTCGTTCTAGCAGGAAACGAGAGAGAAAATAGAAAGCAGAAGCCGCGCGCGGGCCCGCTCCCTGCGCCCCCCGCCGGGCCGCGCGCTCCGGGGCCTGCGCGCGCCGCCTGCACGTCCCCGCCGGGCCCGCGCGCCTCGCGCCTCGCGCCGCGCGCCACGTCCCCGCCCCGGCCCCGGCGCGCGGCGGAGTTGGCCGCTGGGCGGTGCGGGGCTGGGTGTGGCCGGCGGCTGTGGTCTGGGCCGTGCGCCGCGCTCCGCACGCCGGCTCCGCGCTCGAGGGGCTGCCGAGCGCCCAGCGGACACAGGCAGCGCCCGGCTCCCGCGGGCCCGAGCTCCCTCCAGGTAGGCGGCGAGCGCGAGCGGCGGCTCGTCGGTGCGCCCCGCGAAAGGGGCTTCCGAGCTGCCCGCAGGGGTGCGAGGCGCCGTGGGGCGGCCCCTGCGGAACTCGGCCCGGGTGGCGGCGCGAGGCCGGCGAGGTCCCTCTGAGTCGGGGACTCGGGACTCCGGGCGTCGGTCGCCGCGCGGGAGGGACGGGGCGGGCGCGCCCGGCTGCTGCGTGGGGACCGGCCCCACGGCCGCGGTCTCAGGCACGTCCTGCGCCGCTCGGACCGCCGCTCCGGGGAGGGAGGGGACGTCGGCCGCCCCAGTCCTCCAGACCCCCGGGTTTCTCTTCACGCCCGAGGCCGCCTCCGGGGGGCTCAGAACGCGAGCCGGAGCTTGCCCCGAAAATAGCGGTGATTCGGGACTGCCCAGGAGGGTTACTGGGTGGAGAGCGCTAGGAAGACTCATGAAAGTTCTCCACTGAGTGCTAAAATGAGTCCGGTGGTTTTGTGTCAAATTTATTTTTAAGATGATATGTCCAGCGGTTTTGGAAGGGGGTAGCGGTAATGAATTTTGAATATTTGTAAGTTGGGTACATGAGAGAGCACATTTGGTACATTCTTTTTCTGCTTCAGAACACAAATGATTACCTGATACTTTGATATTTATTGCTATTCTGTAAGGGACAGTTGAATTCCCAAAAGTTTAAAACCAGGCTTTCATTTGTTTCTAGAAGCAGTGCTTTGTTATTTTGCGTCTCTCCTCTTCTCCCACTCCTTCCCTTTCTCTTTCAGTAGAGGATGAGGATGTATCTTTCTCTTCAGCCAGCAGCAAAATAGCTTGGCGTGTATATTAGCACTTTACCGGGCAGTTTCTTAAGGCATTCGGAAATTAACTGTTGATTACAACTTTTATTATCACTCCATCTCACTGTCTTAAAACTGAGCTGGTGACCTTTAAGTACATCTTCTAGAACAGAGATAGAGCTCACACTGCTTATTTAAGATGAGAGGGAGTTCATTTCCAGTTGCTGAGGGATTATTAACATTTAAAATTGTATGATTCGAGTCTCTGCCATTGCCCATTTTAATTCTCTTCAGAGTGTGGCTTTTGGTTTACCACTGATCCTAGGCTCTCAAACTTAATTGTATATTTCAATATCAGGTTAAAAATCATTTTAAGATTTTTCATGTTGCCTTTTGGTTTCTGGATGAATTTGAAACTGAAATAGAAACCTTTAAAATACAGTTTTATTGAACATTGTCATCCTTCTGAAGACACATTTATAAAATTAATGATTAATTTAGATTGTGATACATTTAGGTTCATCTTTCTGTGTGCCCGTAGACATTATTTAGGAAGTTATTCTGAATAATTGGTCTTTGTTAACCTGTAGAATTGTTTCTTTTAAATCACTGTTGTTTAAGTATGTTAGCACATACTTTTACACTTAAAAAATAGACTCTGGGGCAATTTAAAAATTAAGAATTGGAACTAAGTGTTGGACATTTTTCTGCCCTTACCACATATTGCTTGAGATGGTGTGATTTCTCTTAGGTATGTTATTGAAGTCAGCTGGCTGTGTTAGTTTCTTTACTTTGCTGACTAGTTTAATGTCTATTTATTATAGGATTTATTTATTAAACATCTGTTCTGTTCTGAACTGTTGCAATGCAATATACATTATTCTATTTATATCGCACAATAAGTTGGCAAAAGACACATTATCGACTTCCACAGGTAAGGAAACTCTGCCTGTGAGATGTCAGGTAACTTGCTGGTGGTCATGTAGCTGTTAAGTAACTCAACTGGGATTCAAAGCAAGACTTCTC
This sequence comes from Mirza zaza, assembly GCA_008750895.1. Taxonomy (NCBI): domain Eukaryota; kingdom Metazoa; phylum Chordata; class Mammalia; order Primates; family Cheirogaleidae; genus Mirza; species Mirza zaza. Next base: position 41,272 of record VSMD01076208.1, read on the forward strand.
TGTCTCTAGAATTCATATCCTTTCCTCTGTGCCACATTAACTTAGTGGCAGGGCAAGAGGAGTGACCCTCAATTACTTGTTAGCATATGTTTAAAATAACCAAGACATGCCAGAGATGGGTTTGTTTTTCCAGCACGGTTGTTACCATCCGTCCATGTTACATACAGATCCTCACATCAGCCATTCTCCTTTCACCTCTCGTCTCCTGGTTAAATGTCTTCTTCAAAGTTCAAAACCTCCCTCTTGCTAGGGTAGAATTGATCCTACCGACAATAATAGGTAGTGATGGCTTAATTATCTTTCCAAAATAATAATCCCATTTTAATGTGGGTTCTCTAGAGACAGAAGGTTGTACACAGGATTGCAGTGTATTTTGGGATATGGGAACCCTTTGATAGCCCTCAAATTAAACCAAAAGATATTTTGGTATCTTGTCCTTCAGTTAATCCTTCTCTCCTGTATCTTCAATTTGCCAGTTATTATGGAATCATTTACATTATTATCCATTATATCTCCCACCTTAAAATAAAATTATTTTTTGATCGAGTGTTATGCTTCAGTGACTGCCTCAGTTCTCTACTTCACCTTGAGAAAATCATAATTTTTTGACAGAACAAAAATACATAGGGAGTTAACCAGAAACGAATTAGTTAACAGGGTTGAGTAGGAACTGAGTAAACTGGAATAGCAGAAGGAATAGCACTGCTCTGAATATGCCTTTTTGTATAGTTTTGGAAACTTGTTAATCTTTAATATGTTCAGAAATAAAACTAACAAGATGAGGGGAACTCCAAATTGAATACAAACAGCAATGAATGAACCACCTATATTTCAATGAGTAATGCAAACTCCCTGAAGAAAAAAAATGAATCCAAGTAAATTCTGAGCTCAAGACTTTTGCTGTATGTCCTTAATTTAAAGATTAAAAAGAGCTGAGAAGCGGGGAGCGGTGGCTCACGCCTGTAATCCTAGCACTCTGGGAGGCTGAGGCAGGCGGATTGCTCGAGGTCAGGAGTTCGAAACCAGCCTGAGCAAGAGTGAGACCCCATCTTTACTATAAATAGAAAGAAATTAATTGGCCAACTAATATATATAGAAAAAAAATTAGCTGGGCATGGTGGCACATGCCTGTAGTCCCAGCTACTTGGGAGGCTGAGGCAGTAGGATTGCTTTAGTTCAGGAGTTTGAGGTTGCTGTGAGCTAAGCTGACACCATGGCACTCACTCTAGCCTGGGCAACAAAGAGAAAAAAATCCTGAACTCTCTGTAGTGGGCTATTAATTTGTATGGTAGAGGTATAACAATTCTGAAACTATTTTGTGTGTATTGTAGGATTAAGCAAATGAGTAAATTCATTGGTGTTTTGGAAGCTAGGGTTTTTGCCATGGGAGAAGAAAATAAAAATAAAAATTGGCACTGAAGGAGGCAGTGAAGAACTTTTGATTGGATTGGAGTTAGTGGTATCAATATGAACTCATGATTAAAATATGTATATTACATGCATACACACATACACATATTTCCTAGATTTTGTCTGATGAAAGGGCCTAGGAGCAATGACACCCTAGTAGCAGTGAACATAACTAATCCCCGTACTAAATGGCTGATTCCAGACCTGGAGCAGGGAAAGTATGAAATGAGCCTTGAATATCTTGTGCCACAATATAAAGACATGTCCAAAAAAGTGATGGGAGGTGTCAAAAGGATATAGAAACTAGCCTGAAGGAGCTCCCAATGCCCAAAGCTGGGAAAATTTGAGCATCAAAATGAGTGATAGTAATAGATTATATATAAGCCATTGAAGGGATAAGGATCCCCAAGTCCATAATAAATAAAGAAAAAGGGAAAGCTTTTCCACGTAGAATGCCAATTAAAACAAATGTAGAAGGAACGATAGCGTTAGAAAAACCATGAGTTTACAGTTATCATAATAATATTGATTCAGGCAACTGTTACACAGTCTCAAATGATCAGTGAACAAGGGGAAAACAGTAACTTTACAGTGGAGAAATCTGGCAGATACTACCTTAACCAAGTAATCATAGTTAGCGTAATCACCAATATTAGCATAATCATGTTCTTCTTGATGTGCTTGAACTGGGATCATCATTACTTTTCTGTGTATATCTAAAATGTATACCAGAATCTAATCATAGGGAAACAATTGGGGGACCTTAAATGAGGATTATTTTACAAAGTGACTGCTTTATAATTTTCAAATATGTCAATGTCACAAAATACAAAGAAAGGCTAAGGAACTGTTCCAGATTAAAGGAAGTTCAAGAGGCAGGATAGTTAAATAACTATGCATAATCCCAGATTGAATCTTGGATTGTAAAAAAAAATTATTGCTCTGAGTACATTGTTAGGATATTGGCAAAATTTGAATATGTACTGATTATTTAATAATAGTGTTGTATCAGTGTTAAATTTCCTGAGTTTAATAATTGTACCGTGATTATGTAATAGAATGCCCTTGTTCTTAGAAGGTAACACAGTGAATTATTTAGGTGTAAAAGATCAAAATGTTTTCAACTTACTCTCAAGTGGATAGGCAATAATTATAATTACATATATAGAGAGAAAGTGGGAAAGCAAATGTGGCACATGTTAACAATTGGTCAATCTAGGTGAAAGGTGTAAGGGTGTTCACAATACTACTTTTTCAGATGCATTGTTCACAAGTATTTTCTCCCAATCTGTAGGTCATTTGTTTACTCTGTTCATTATTTTGCTGTGCAGAAGCTTTTTAGCTTAAGTCCTATTTGTTTATTTTTTATTTTATTGCATTTGCTTTGGGGATCTTAGTCAAAAATTCTTTGCCCAGGCCAATGTCTGGAAGAGCTTTTCCTAGGTTTTCTTCTAGAAGTTTTGTAGTTTCAGGTCTTACATGTAAGTCTTTCATCCATCTTGAGTTAATTTTTATATATGGTGAGAGGGAGGGATGCAGTTTCATTCTTCTAAATTTATCAAAACAAAAAAATTTTAAAACTACTTTATTCAAGTTTGAAGTTTTTAAAAATGAGAAGTTAAAAATAAAACTTGGCCGGGCGCGGTGGCTCACACCTGTAATTCTAGCTCTCTGGGAGGCCGAGGCGGGCGGATCGCTCAAGGTCAGGAGTTTGAAACCAGCCTGAGCGAGACCCCGTCTCTACTAAAAATAGAAATAAACTAATTGACCAACTAAAAATATATATACAAAAAATTAGCCGGGCATGGTGGCGCATGCCTGTAGTCCCAGCTACTCGGGAGGCTGAGGCAGTAGGATTGCTTGAGCCCAGGAGTTTGAGGTTGCTGTGAGCTAGGCTGACGCCATGGCACTCACTGTAGCCTGAGCAACAAAGTGAGACTCTGTCTCAAAAAAAAAAAAAACTTCAAAAATAGGCTGGGCGCGGTGGCTCACGCCTGTAATCCTAGCACTCTGGGAGGCTGAGGTGGGCAGATTGCTCGAGGTCAGGAGTTCGAAACCAGCCTGAGCAAGAGCGAGACCCCGTCTCTACTATAAATAGAAAGAAATTAATTGGCCAACTAATA
>VSMD01076209.1:0-10049 GCA_008750895.1 Mirza zaza
TTCCCTTGGCCAGAGGGGGTCCATTGAGTCAGCAAGTTGCGGGGCTAGAGGGAGGGAGCCTTAAGTTTTTAATTTAGTTCACAAGTCCCTGTTTGGGCCAAGATCCTCCAGAGGCAGTGTCTATGGCCAAACTCTTATTTGGTCCCATCCATTGCCTGGGTGGTGTGGCTACCCGCCCCAGGTCCATCCAGTCCCTCCATGGGACCCTTGTGGGCAAGAGGACTGAACAGTCAAAAGGGCTTATAACCATTTAAATGTTGCAGGCAAGAGAGGACTGGGGGTAGACGGGCTCTCACCACCCTTTAAAACTTTCTAGTTTTAAACATTAGTGTAAAAACAAAAATGTCAAAGGTCAGGCTACAAAATTAATTCATCTACAAGTGTTGAACTACCATATTCTTGGGTTTAGTGGCAGACTTCCAGCAAACATAAGCATTGTTAACCGTTTAAGCTTTAGTAATTTATACTAAGGTGCCTCAAAAATTACTTGTTATATCTCCTTTTGTATAAACCCATTACTCAGAACAATTATACTCAGGAAGTTCTATGTCTATAGGAAGGAAGAAAAAAAATTATGATTGGGATGGATATCTCTACCATGTGGCCTTAAAAGACAAAGCTTTTCAGTTAGTGTTTGCTTAGGCTTCTGTGTGCCCCTCCTTCATCTGGAGGGTCTAATTTTGTCTCTTGGAATGCACCCTCACAATCTCACACGTCCCCTCTTCCGTGGTTCTCCCTGGGCCTAGAGAAAGCATATTTGAACAGGGTGTTGGCAGAATCAATAGTTCCAGGTCCTGGAGATATCTGGTAAACTTGCCTTTTACTTAAAACTTGTCAGGACTCTGGAAAACAAAACAAGAGGATCAGTAATGTTTTAAATAAAAAGCCTGTTTATAAAAATTTAGTTTGGTCTCATGAGGTTGAGTTAGCGATACTCATGGACATGTTAGTTTTTAAACTAATGTCCTGGAAGTTTGTTTTGTTTTAGTTCAATGATACGTAATCCCAAAGTTATCAGAAACCTGTATTCAAGTGAACTTGTCTGTCCGTTCCATGACTTTACTTAAAGAAGCAAGCTCTGGACAAGCCAGAAACAACTACTTTCTGAGATGAATCAAAAGGTAAAAGAATAATTGTCTAGGGATGACAAAACTTGGACTAGCCATGGTTAAAGAGACAATTGACAAAAAAATTGGTTATTTTTCTTGTATACAGCTATTTACATGATAACCATAATTATTACTCATAACATATACCAAGACATGTCGATATTTTACAATACTGGAACATATATTAATAACACACTTATAGAAATATAGCCAAAATACCAGACGGTTGCACGGGTTAGAAACACCTTGTGTACCCGTCCATAGACACTGAAATCAGTGGAAAAAGTGTATTTTGCAGCAGGGATTAAAAGATCAAAACCAAAATATTTTCCTAAACCTTTGTCCGTAAGTTTCTGTTTTATGCTCTATTTGGTGTTTTATTTGTTCTAATTTGCTGACACTTAGGCACGTCGACATTTTTACCTTAAAGTTAAACACATAGATATTTTTTTCTGTATAACTCGGGAGATTTAGCGATTATCATTAGACCAAATGTTAAATTTATCTTACTTATGAAAAATCATACAAACACAGATCATTTTGTCTTTGGCCGAGTTTATAGTTTTGTAAACCTTATGTCACATCTTGACACCGCAACAACATAAACATCAAATGTATGCTGACAAGTTCAAAACATTTTTACTATTACTTTACTAATAATACCTTTTTATTTTTTAAAATAATAATCCAGCTTATTTACCAAAGATTACTAAATTGTCCGGTAAAACCCACGCAAAACAAATGTATGCTGACAATTTCAAAACGTATTTCCTATTACTTTTCTGATATGATATCTTTTTATTTTTTTAAAATAATAATCCAGCTTATTTACCAAAGACTACTAAATTCACGTGAACCATTTGTGTTTGTTTAATTTATGAGCACTCCCTTATTTTTAACCCAGTCCGGAACCATGTAAGCACAGACATGTAATACATAAACCTAGACAAAACATTCCTAAACATATATACTGACACATACACACACACACACACACACACACTGTAAAAATAGATTTTATCCTAGAACTCTAGCCATGAGATGGTAACACAGGTCACCAGTCTATAAAAGACAGCTAGATCCAAATTTCTTTTGATGAAATTGGAATTTGTTTACATGGCAAACATTAGCTGCCCTGACTAGTAACTTAATTATAAGGCCTGTGGATCAAAGTTTTGGGTAAAGTAATTTCCATGGCAGTCTGCTTTTTAAAAAACCTCTTTACCCGATTTTATTCTTCAGTTCAAAACTGAGTTTTCGATTTTTGCCTTCTGGCTAGAACTGGCTGTAGGGTCTCCAGGTGGCCTCTCAATTGCAAATACCATAAACAATGAGTTACCTCAACATCAACATAAAAAGTTAGCAGGTTTTGGAGTAGCCAGAAAAGAAAAGGGAAAGCCTGAGAGACATTTTAATTCCATATTGGTAGGTTGACCATTTGAGCTCTGAATTTTCCTTGATGTAATTTGCCTTTTTGTAAAAACTGACCCAGAAGAATTGGCCATAAGCAGGAGGAGTCCTAGAAAACTTGGCATGCCCTTGAACCTTTCCATTTACACAAATGGTTACAAGTACAGGGTCCATACACTGACTGGGGTGCCCAGGAGTTCATTGTCTTTGTCCTTCATTTTTAAAGGATCTGTTTCCCATTTTGCTTTAAAAGAAACAACAACTGTAGTCTAGGGTTTGGTTTTATGGATCAGAGCATGCTGATTATGGGTGGGGCTCCTCAATGTTTCACCACTGAGTTTGGTCTCACCCTTTGACGTGTCCCAGTTTCTGTCTTGGGGGTAAGTACCTCTGAGGGGGCTCAAAATGTTGGGTGATCAGTTCTTATATTCATTTCCTTAAAGAGCCTTCTTTTAATGAATTTGTTGGAGGGTTCCCAGGCAACTCCCACTCAGGACCACAGTCACCCAGGAGTATCTTTTGGCTGGCAGAAGCAAAATGCCCTTTCTTCTTCAGAGCTGAGGAACTCAGTCTCTCTTTTACAAACAAGACTCTTCACTTTTCTTTTTGAAAATGCACAGAAAAGCCAATTGAGATTTAAGATAAAGAGACAATGGAGAAAGACCCTTTACAATGTACCTCCAAATCTAAATTAGGGTCCCAAATAATAATTCCTAGGAAAAGAACCAGCTCAGAATAAGCCAGAACCATCAACCCGAAAATGGGAGGGCTGGCTCTCTGAAGGACTTACCAGTTCCCACAGAGGAGAAGCTCAGAGTGGGAGGTGCCACCAGGGCTGCGCTGTTACTTGGTGCAGAGTTTGGGCTACTCCTGCAGGGGTCCTGAGTCTTCTCTGAGCCCCATGTTGGGCATCAACCTTGTCGCCAGAAAAGAAGCCAACTCTGTAAAATAATTTAAAGAGGTTTATTCTGAGCCAAATTTGAGGACCATGACACGGAGTCATGCCCAAGAAGCCTTCAGGAAGTGGACTTGCACTGGCTGAGTTACAGTTTGGTTTTATACATTTCAGGGAGGCAGGGGTTACAGGTAAAGGCCTCTTGGGTACCCCAGTTAGTATATGGACCCCATACTTGAAAGCATTTGTGTAAATGGAAAGATCAAGGGCATGCCAGGTTTTGTAGGACTCCTCTTGGTTATGGTCCATTCTTGTGCACCAGTTTTTACAAAAGGGCAAATTACATCAAGAGCAAATTACGTCAGAGCTCAAATGGTTGACCTACCAATACCGAATTAAAATGTCTCTAAGGACCAGGCGTGGTGGACCTGTAATCCTAGCACTCTGGGAGGCTGAGGCAGGTGATTCGCTCAAGGCCAGGAGTTCAAAACCAGCCTGAGCAAGAGCGAGACCCCGTCTCTACTAAAAATAGAAAGATTAATTGGCCAACTAAAAATATATAGAAAAAATTAGCTGAGTATGGTGGCGCATGCCTGTAGTCCTACCTACTCAGGATGCTGAGGCAGGAGGATTGCTTAAGCCCAGGAGTTTGAGGTTCCTGTGAGCTAGGCTGATGCCACAGGACTCTAGCCTGGGCAACAGAAGTGAGACTCCATCTCAAAAAAAATAAAAAAATAAAATGTCTCTCAGGCTTTCCCTTTTCTTTTCTGGCTACTCCAAAACCTGCTAACTTTTTATGTTGATGTTGAGGTAACTCATTGTTTATGGTATTTGCAATTGAGAGGCCACCTGGAGACCCTACAGCCAGTTCTAGCCAGAAGGCAAAAATCGAAAACTCAGTTTTGAACTGAAGAATAAAATCGGGTAAAGAGGTTTTTTAAAAAGCAGACTGCCATGGAAATTACTTTACCCAAAACTTTGATCCACAGGCCTTATAATTAAGTTACTAGTCAGGGCAGCTAATGTTTGCCATGTAAACAAATTCCAATTTCATCAAAAGAAATTTGGATCTAGCTGTCTTTTATAGACTGGTGACCTGTGTTACCATCTCATGGCTAGAGTTCTAGGATAAAATCTATTTTTACAGTGTGTGTGTGTGTGTGTGTGTGTGTGTGTGTGTGTGTGTGTGTGTCAGTATATATGTTTAGGAATGTTTTGTCTAGGTTTATGTATTACATGTCTGTGCTTACATGGTTCCGGACTGGGTTAAAAATAAGGGAGTGCTCATAAATTAAACAAACACAAATGGTTCACGTGAATTTAGTAGTCTTTGGTAAATAAGCTGGATTATTATTTTAGAAAAATAAAAAGATATCATATCAGAAAAGTAATAGGAAATACGTTTTGAAATTGTCAGCATACATTTGTTTTGCGTGGGTTTTACCGGACAATTTAGTAATCTTTGGTAAATAAGCTGGATTATTATTTTAAAAAATAAAAAGGTATTATTAGTAAAGTAACAGTAAAAATGTTTTGAACTTGTCAGCATACATTTGATGTTTATGTTGTTGCGGTGTCAAGATGTGACATAAGGTTTACAAAACTATAAACTCGGCCAAAGACAAAATGATCTGTGTTTGTATGATTTTTCATAAGTAAGATAAATTTAACATTTGGTCTAATGATAATCGCTAAATCTCCCGAGTTATACAGAAAAAAATATCTATGTGTTTAACTTTAAGGTAAAAATGTCGACGTGCCTAAGTGTCAGCAAATTAGAACAAATAAAACACCAAATAGAGCATAACACAGAAACTTACGGACAAAGGTTTAGGAAAATATTTTGGTTTTGATCTTTTAATCCTTGCTGCAAAATACACTTTTCCCACTGGTTTCAGTGTCTATGGACGGGTACACAAGGTGTTTCTAACCCGTGCAACCGTCTGGTATTAACAGTACTGTTAGGGATTCAAGGCTGTCCTAGAAGTGGTAGTTACAGGAACTTGCATTGGAAGATTTAGTTTCCCTTGGTCTTGAACACTTTCTGTCCTACACTTCACAAGCTAGCCGGTTATGTGTACATTATGTTGTTGTGACAAAGTTTTTGCCTGGGAAAAAATTCCTAAACTGTTAATTTTTATATAGTTGTTTATTTTAAGATAAACAGTGAATGTTAAAATCCAAAGGGAATCTCAAAACAGTCTTACTCTTTAGAAACAGTGCATGTCCTCAAGTTTACACCCAAGTCGAAAAATGTTTGGAGACTATTTAGAGTGCTTTTATAACAGCTCAGTCTTGAACCTTTCATGTAAAAAGCACTTTACCTCTTCCTGTCATTGTTTGAGGTGCTAAGGAGCGGTGCTGAAGGTTTTTTTCAGCCTACAGTCAGGGATCGTATGTTGATGGGGTTCAGAAAACTATGCTAAAGCGAAGGCTTCAGAAGCAAGAATTTTCTGGCCCTGCCTAGTCCACCTGCCTCTTGTGCCAACTCGTCCCTGAAGCCAGCCATAAACACGAGGGTCCCTGTTCCCCAAGGCAGGGCATAAAGCCTAGAACCCCTTTTTCGGCAAGCTAGCCATAAAACCTAGAATTATTCCTGTAAAAACTGGCCATGAAGTAATTATCTGACCTACTTTGTTTGACTGTGAAGGCCCATTCCAGAAAGGGCCCTGCTGTACGTCCAGAGGGAAGGAGCGCACACTCAGACAGGCCAAACGGAATCTAGATATTGCAGCCTGGCTGGGTTCTGCCACTCAGCCTCTTAGAATCAGCTCACAGCCTTTCTGTCCAACCGTATTGCTACACGGCTGTCCATACTTTAAGCATAAAAATGGACAATTTCCCCTGCATCTTTGAGTGTTCATTCCGAAGGAATCCGTTCATAAGTTTTCAATTCTTTCTCCTATTAATCTTCACGTCAGTAAATTTTCAGTAAGTCTTTATGGGACAGTTACCTTTGTGCCCAAAGTTCAGGGGCCAGGGACGGTTTGATCACTAAGAGGTCAGTAGATTTTGTTTTGGGATGTGGTGCTTTGGAAGGGTCTAATTAACTAACACCTTTAAAAAACAGGATATCCTAAGATGTCTACTATGTTTATAAAATTAAAAAGTGATGTTATATTGGTTTAAAATATCAAGTCTTATTAAAATACCTATTTGTTTTTCTTGATAAGATTTATGAGTTTAAAAGAAAAAAAATAGGTAAAACTAAATTTTGATCCCTGTTTAGCGTTACGCATCTAAGTCACATCGTGTAAAAATGGTGAACAGAGAAGTAACTGAAACTGACAGCTACAATGTAAGTGAACTGCTAAGGTAAATAAATAAGTTAGATAAATTAGGTAAGTATGAATGGAATAAATACAAATGAAATTGTCATATCATTTAAAATCTTGAAGTCATTATGTTAAGTTAGAGAAGATAATCATAAAATGTCTGAGTCATTTATAAGGTAAAATACTAGCCCATTGGTTCTTAAACATAAGTTTAAGTTTATATACCTTGATATCTTATTTTTATATTTAGGAATGCTAATAAAATTGGTGACTGATAACAGTTCAAAGTTACTTTAACCTCCCAGGTTTTTCAAGGGTTGACGTTATGATTAATACATGTAATTGAAAATTCTAGATGGAAGGGAAACAATTCTATATAAAAATTTTTAATAAAAAGGTTTTATAAGACATAAATATTAATAGTTTTATTAGAAAAAGTAATTTTTTCTAATTTATTGGCTTTTCAAACTGCTTTAAAATTCAATACGTAAATGATCGTTAAAAATTAAATGGATATAAAAGTGAAAATGTTATAAAAGGTTTATAAAAATCTTAACTTACAGTCAAATTGGTTAAAATTAGATGGATTTGTGTGTAAGATTTTATTAAAATTAACTTTATCATTAGTACACTAATACAATGAAAAATTTGACTTTCTCTTTTGACCTGGATATTCATATGATATCCTATGTAATATGAATAACAAAAGATTTCAGGACTAACGAAACATTTTTTTTTTTTTTTTTGAGACAGAGTCTCACTTTATTGCCCAGGCTAGAGTGAGTGCCGTGGCGTCAGCCTAGCTCACAGCAACCTCAAACTCCTGGGCTCAAGCAATCCTCCTGTCTCAGCCTCCCAAGTAGCTGGGACTACAGGCATGTGCCACCATGCCCGGCTAATTTTTTCTATATACATTAGTTGGCCAATTAATTTCTTTCTATTTATAGTAGCGATGGGGTCTCGCTCTTGCTCAGGCTGGTCTGGAACTCCTGAGCTCAAATGATCCGCCCACCTCGGCCTCCCAGAGAGCTAGGATTACAGGCTTGAGCCACCGCGCCCGGCCTACAAAACATTTTTTATTCACCTTTTAATAAACTGCAAAAGGTGAGGGAAGGAGAGAAAGACACAGATTCAGCCTGCCTCCTCATTAATTCGTACTTCAGTCTGTCTATATTAGGTCTTCGAGAAACTGAGTCTCCTCTCTGTGGAAGAATAGGATTTTTGCTTTTTTAAAATATTGGAATTATCAGTTTCGCTAATAAATGTGGATAATTTTATAGTAACCTGCAATCCTGCTTCATGTCAACAAGTGTCTTATGATGAACAATTCATTCATGACTTCCTGCTCTTTAAGCTTTCACTAAAATTTCAAGTTAATAAAAATAAGAATTCTAGTCAATGCATAGGATTCTCTATAGAAAGTATACCAAAGAATAAGATGTTTTTAATAAGAAATTATAAAAGAAGCATAGAATGTGTTCTTATTAAAATATATATAATTTTGTCTAACTCAGAGGTTATTTAAAGGTTGAATCAAAATATGGATTTAGAAAGGAAATAAAAACAAAATAAAAGGTAACTCGTAAGGACACATGTAAAAAGGCAAGGAATATGCAAGTACGTATATATATGTATGTATTTTTTTTTTATAAGAAAGGTTAAATGTAAAGAAAGTAATGTAAAGAAAGGATCTTGTATGGAATTTCTTGTCCTAAAATGACTGGTTATTTAGGAAAAGGGAATGTTAGGACAAAACAGAAAGTTTACAGGCATGTTCTGTAGGATAGTCTATGATCCTTGCAGGTCGAGATCAAGTTTATAAAGGGAATTTATTAAGAAATTTTGTATGTGGTCCAATTGGCTATAATTAAAAAAAGAAATTTTGGTTAAAACAAAGTTTTCTGTAGATATTAATTTTCTTGTTAATGAAATGACATGATGTAGTCATTTTGATTCTATAACCTGTTTCCTTTTTAATTTAAAAAATATCATGCTATAGAGGGCTTCTCTTTACATTTCCGTAGCTAACCTAAAAGAAGCAAAGATTTCATACTTTATGAAGATAATCCCTGTGCTTTCTTTATTAGGTTTCGACTAACTAGAAAAACTAAACTTTAAAAGGTTAAGGTTTACACTCATATAACTTACTTTATCACTTTAGAATCTTTTGATGTCTGTCTCTGTTGGTTAAATAAATGACCCTTGTTTTATAGTGCCTTGTGGTTGTATTTGAACAAATGTTTTAAGCGGTCGATATCTGACAGACTTTCCAAAACCCAAATTCTAAATCCAGCCTTTGACCTTGAAGTAGCTTTTCACATATTAGGGCCGCTGAAAGTCTGAGACAGACATTAGATTTATTTGGTGCATTAAAACCATACAAGGAACATTGTCAAATGTCAAATGGCATTTAACTGTGTTTTGGCTATATTTCTATAAGTGTGTTATTAATATATGTTCCAGTATTGTAAAATATCGACATGTCTTGGTATATGTTATGAGTAATAACTATGGTTATCATGTAAATAGCTGTATGCAAGAAAAGTAACCAATTTTTTTGTCAATTGTCTCTTTAACCATGGCTAGTCCAAGTTTTGTCATCCCTAGACAATTATTCTTTTACCTTTTGACTCATCTCAGAAAGTAGTTGTTTCTGGCTTGTCCAGAGCTTGCTTCTTTAAGTAAAGTCATGGAACGGACACACAAGTTCACTTGAATACAGGTTTCTGATAACTTTGGGATTATGTATCATTGAACTAAAACAAAACAAACTTCCAGGACATTAGTTTAAAAACTAACATGTCCATGAGTATCGCTAACTCAACCTCATGAGACCAAACTAAATTTTTATAAACAGGCTTTTTATTTAAAACATTACTGATTCTCTTGTTTTGTTTTCCAGAGTCCTGACAAGTTTTAAGTAAAAGGCAAGTTTACCAGATATCTCCAGGACCTGGAACTATTGATTCTGCCAACACCCTGTTCAAATATGCTTTCTCTAGGCCCAGGGAGAACCACGGAAGAGGGGACGTGTGAGATTGTGAGGGTGCATTCCAAGAGACAAAATTAGACCCTCCAGATGAAGGAGGGGCACACAGAAGCCTAAGCAAATACCAACTGAAAAGCTTTGTCTTTTAAGGCCACATGGTAGCAATATCCATCCCAATCATAATTTTTTTTCTTCCTTCCCATAGACTCAGAACTTCCTGAGTATAATTGTTCTCAGTAATGCATTTATACAGAAGGAGATATAACAAGTAACTTATGAGCCAACTTAGTATAAATGTCCAAGGAGACCAAAATATTTTGACACAATCAAAGTCTCTAAGTTCCCTTAGCTTAAATAGTTAACGGTGCTTA
>VSMD01076218.1:0-60890 GCA_008750895.1 Mirza zaza
AGAGGAGCAATGATCTCATTCATGAGGGCTTCACCCTCATGACCCTGTCACCTCCCAAAGGCCCCACCTCCTAATATCATCACCTTGAGGTTAGGATTTCAATATATGAATTTTGGGGTGACGCATTCAATCCATAGCATATATTCATTTAAATTGCTTCATAGTATTCCGTTGTTGTATGATTAAACCATGGTTAATGGTCTTCCACTAAGGGACAATTAGGATGTTGCCTATTTTGCTTTTTTTTGCTGTTTTTGCCATTAAAAATGTAATAATAAGCGTTAGAGCTCTTCCCATATTATCATCTGTGCCTACCTCATTTTTAATCATTTGGGAGAATTATATTGAGTGGATATACCATAATTTATTTAACCAGTCTACTATTTATGATCATTTGGTTGTTTTAAGGATTCTGTTCCTATAGACAATGCCCCAGGGAATATCCCTGTATCTATTTCTTAGCATACTTTTAGGGAAATTTTCTAACAAATAAATAGCTGGGTCAATGAACACATACAATTAAAACTTTGATAGATCTAAGAAAATAACACCCTTAAAAATGTGCAGCAAATCATGTTCCCACCACCAATGTAAGAAACTGATGTTCTACAACCTGGCCAACACTCTTTACTCTTTAATTTTGTCAACCGACTTCTCATGTTCATTCCTCATTCATAACAGATATATAAAATGTATCTATTCAATACTTTCAGATGTATTTAAATTCATCTACGTGCATTTAAGAGAGACAGGTTCAATTTCCCTAAGCTTTTCCTTTGCATTTTCAAAGAGGCCCATTCTGTGGTTCTTCCCCAACTGGACTCCTGATTGGCCAACTTCCCAAGGTGGACACCACTCCAGGTGGGGCTTGGTAGGATGGCCACACGGAGCGCCAGCATTCTCACCTCTCCAAAAGAGGAGGACACACCTGAGCAAAATCAAACCAGCCAAGCCTCGCCACAGGAACATCAGAGTTCCACCACTACAGCCACTTGAGAAATTTGGCCACGTATAAATTTCCAGATGATGCATGGTTGGAGAATCTCTAAAACCATTAAGCCACTTTCTCCAGTTGTTATTATTCAGACCTGTTTCTGTTGCAAGTGACGGAACCTCAACTCACATTAGTGTAAGGAAAGAGGAATTAGTTGATTCACAGGATGGAAGTACCCAGGCCTGATTGGAGCCAGATCCAAAGGCTCGAAAAATGTCCCAGGGCCTTTCCTGCTATACTTGGTCTCTTCCTGGCTTCTCCTCCCACCTGGTCCCACTCTTTCTTCCTCCACAGTCCCCAGCCAACAGCACTAATAATCCACGGGGAAGAAGGAATATTTTCCCATTAGGTCCAGCAGAAAAGGGCCTCTGAGGGGCTCCAGTTCTCCAGCTATATCCCTAACTGAATCTCTACATCCAGGTGAACAAGACACCTTGATTATCTCCAAAGGGATCGTACTTGTAGACAGATGAAGGTGGAGGCCTGGGATTATCAGGCCCAAAAAGTCCACATCGCAGGGTTGGGATGTAATTCTCCAAAAGCCAACAAAAGGAAGATGGAAAATGTGCTGGGCTGACCAAAACCACACCTACTAGCAGCTGCTATGCCAGCGATGACTGCTTGGAGCTGGGGAGACCAGATGCCCATCACAGAGAGGAGAGCCGGCTTTTTGCCAACAGTGCTCAGAAGCGCAGGGCCGTGGTGATGACTTCGAGTTGGTTTTCTTGATTGTCCTGCAGTTCCCCACAGCAAATGCAGCCCTCCTTGCTGCACAGGTGGCCCACCCCCCACCCACCGTGATGGGCCACTGCACTCCACCAGGTGTCGTCTGAGGGTCCATCTATTAAGTCACCGGTCATTTCCTGCACATTGACTCTGTGACAGTCCCCAACAGTAAGGAAACAAAGAAGACATGGCTTCTGCCCTCAGGGAGCTCACACTTCTTGTAAGGGAGATGCAAGGAAGACCAGGAAGACATCTGAGCTGGACCTGTGGCTGAAGTAGACACTTTCCAGGCAGGGACAGAAGAGGAGGAAATTCCAAACACAGAGGTTCAAAGATGTAGACAATGCAGACATTTATGGTTCGGGGAAGGAGCAAGGTGTCTGTAACTACCAAGCACGGGCAATCACTCAGGAGAGGCTTGGAGATCCTGGAAATGATGAACATCCAAGAAAGGACCATGGTGACACAAAGAGGGACAGAAACTGTGACTGCCCCGCCAACGGGGCTCCAGGTACTGGGGACTACGCAGAAGTCAGGCTTTCATGCGCCTGCCCATGCGCCGGGCTGGAGGCGGGGAGCGGACACTGGCCGTCCCAGAGCTCCCCCTGCTGGTGGATCAGAGCCCGAGCCCTCCTGCCAGCCGGGGGCCAGCTGCCCAGGCCCTGTCCCGGCCACCGAGGGTGCAGGTTGCAGGACTGAAGCCCTGCAAAGCCCGTGACTTGGCCTCTGGCTCCCACCCCAGCCTCTCTTGCTGCCTTCTCCTGCTGCACCGGCCTTATTTGTGTTCTTTGAAAGCTCCGAACCTGTTCCTGCCTCAAGGTCTCTGCACTTGCCATTCCATGGCCTGGACGTTCTCAGGTCAGGTCTTTGCACAGCCTGACTCCTCTCATCGTGCAGATGCAGCCCAGCTGTCAGTTTCTCTAAAGCACTTTCCCCAACAACTTTACCTAAGGGGTTCCCTCCCTCAGCAGTCACTCTCACATGATCCTGATTTATTTTGTTACCTGAAATTATCTTACTTGCCCACGTCCCTGATGCACTTAGCCATGCTTGTGGAGCACCTTCCAAGTGCCAAGCACTAGGCTGGTGCTGCGGAGATGACAACAAATCAGTGCCCGCAGAGAACTTCCGCTCAATGCAGAACACAAGTAAGCAAGCATAGACAATATAATGTCCGGTAGCATTAAGAGCTGTGAAGAAGCAATTCAGAGTGAGATCAGAACAGACGAAGGCTGCTATTGTATTTAGGTCAATCAGAGAAAGTGTCTCCAAGGAGGCAACTTTCCGGCAGAGATGTGGGTGAGCCGAGAAAGCGAGCCAGGTAAGTGTATCTGGGGAAGAGCATTCCAGGCAGCAGGCACAGCCTGTGCAAAGGCCCTGAGGCAGGTGCATGTTTGGTGAGTTCAAAGGTCAGCAAGTGCCAGGAGGATGGAAAACCTTCAAGGATTCCAAGTGCCATGACCTCTACCCCACTAGAATGCAAGTTCCATGACAGCGCGGCCTCGTCCATCCCATCTGCCCCCGAAGCCCTGGTCCAACACAGCAGCATCTGTGGGATGAACGAACTCATCACCGTCGCCTCCCTTCCCTGGCCCTGCAAACTCACGCTAGTTGAACATTCTCCTTATAATCTGAACATTCAAATTACATTTTGACCCGTCAGACCAAACCTTCCTTTTCTGTGGCCAATTCAACTGATACTCAAAATGCCAACATCTGCCCAGACCTCCGTTGCTCGCTTACCAGATCGTATTCTCTGTACGAAGGCGGTGTGTGTGCACGCGCTTCTCTCCAAAGAGATAAACGCAACATCAGGTTTTAGAAGGCAGCCCTGACGCCGCCAACCCCCTATTCGGCGATAGTCCTCAAAAACTCACTTCCACTCATTTAGCGTGGAAAGAATCGTGATTGCTTCTTGGAGCCCTCACTTCCTCAAAGATGACCGCCCCCACCCCGCAGGCCCCCCACAGGAATGGGAAGAGTGGGTTACCCAGAGGTGTCTGACTATTAGATTCCATAAATGCCGTCCCCACTGTTGGCACCTGAATGCCACTGAGTTCTTAGTAAACACAAGAGGGAATGCCCTTTGCTAAGTGAGCCTCACATTGCCACCAGCATTGTAAACGTAGCACTTAACTGGGTATTTTAAGAGGAGGAGTAGGAGGGAAATAAAAGGCAACACAACAGCATTTTTCCAACCAATCAAAATCAAATTATACCTGAGCAACATAATTGGAGTTTAATGAGTAGTTTTATGTTTTGCTAATCAAATCACCATATTGATGGGGTTTATCAGCAGAAATACAATGTTAATTACTAAGGAATGATAAAAAATTAATGCAACTCCAAATGCAACATCCCACATTCCATACGGAAAGGCCCGTGCGGACAGGCAGGAAGCTGGTCATTTTTCCTTTTAATGAGTCCAATAGCTGCCGGGCATGGGAGCGCTGGCTGGGCAATGTTTATTTGCCATTTTCAATTAAACATGGTTCAAGGGCTGGATGTCATCCGCGTGTGCTAATGGGAGGCATCTGAAAGTGAACAAACTCCATCCCTGGGCTTTCATGGGAGGAAGCAAAGCTGTACGTTTTCAAGATATCGCCAAATCCCTTCTTTTTGGTATTCACGGTGTTTGAGAGCCTGTCAGTTGAAAGCAATATTGAATAAGCCCAGACCCAAAACATAAATAAACTCAGATTTTAAAAGTCAACTACATTCGCACTCTCCCCCATGCGAAGGGGTTTTAGAGCATATTGGAACAATAGAGAATGACTAAATTGGGGGCCTGGTGTTGCTAAAAGCCTTTTGAATTAATGTGTTAATGTTCAGTGTTTCGTAGACAAGCTAAGAGAGTAACCATGCGTGCCTTTCCCCGGCTTCCCTCTGGGGCCGCCTGAAACCCCTTCCTGGTAACCCAACAAGGAAAGTCCTACAACAGAAAGGAACCTCACCCCTGGACCGTCCATCCTCTTCCCTGCTGAGCTGCATCAGTATTTGTTTCTCTTCCCACGTTAAGAAATACTAAGGGAACATTATCATCAACAATGAGAAGAAAAGTTGGTTGGGATAATTAATTAATCAGAGGAAGCTAATGGAAACTTCTCTGAATTTTTTTTTTCTCTAAACACATAGCAATATTCTTCTCTAATTTTCTGGGAGACAGTGCCTGGTGTCAAGGACCATACGTGATCCCTGTGTCCAGATCTGCTCAGGGAGTGGGACTCTCCCATCCCCACTCAGCATTTCTGAAAACGGGGGCATGATGTCGGCTGTGCCTTCTGAACGTGGGACTTCAGCACCAGAAGGACCACTGGAGGTCACCAGGTCCAACCTGCCTTTCCCGTGACCAGGAATGGTCGCAATAAGTAACTGCAGGGACACAGGGCTCTGCATTTACAAAGGAGGCTCTCATAGGCTATCTCACCTTAAAACCCCATGCAGTGGGTCCTCTTGTCCCATTTTAGTGTTAAGGAGACTGAGGCTCAAAGAGTTAGGTGACTCACCTGAGGTTATGCAGCTGGCGAGTGGCTGAGCCAGAACTTCACCCACGCTGCCATCTCCAGTCAAGAGAGACTTCCCTTTGATGCTGTTCCCAGATTTAAGGTGGTATCTACTGGCTTCCAGAATAAAGCCCCTGCTCAGCCCCGCCTTTGGGACCCTCCACCACAAGGCTGACCAGCCCTCCATCCGCTGCCCATCCTGACATCCATAAGCTTCCTGGACACACACGAACATGCCCTCGGCTCTTCCACCCTGATGGCTCTGCTTCCACTGGCCTCCCCTTGCAATGCCTTTGCCCAGTGTCTCTTTACCAAGATCCACCTGCCCTTCCTGGGCCAGATTATGCCGCCTCCTCCAGAATGCCTGCCCAGATTTCCCTGGCTGGAATTCAGATCTGACCCCTCTAGATTCTCAAAGCTGCTCAACTGTAATTTATTCATTAGTTGTACAATTAGTTGTTCAATTGACTACACATTCCAGGAAGCCAGGCACCTAGCACTAGGTGTGACACACAGTAGGGACTCAAAAATGATGTGTAGAATGAGCAAATAGATGAGTGAATGAGGGAGTGAATGAATGAATGAATGAATGGACCGAGTGTTGAACATCTCCCAGCACATTGCATACATGGTACGTACTTCAGAGGGCTTTCTCCAGGAGGAAATGAGATAAAGCAAATAAAATGCATATCCCAAAGCCCTGCATGATGGATGCTTCAGAAATGTTAGCTACTGGCATGTGATGATAATGATTCCAAAATTATCAATTTAGAGCATCCTATTGTCTGAATTAGATACTCACGACAACTTTTCTTTACCTCCAATTTTATCTCCCACTTTACAGTTGAGGGGATTGAGGCTCAGAGAGGTTAAGCAGCTTGTCTACTGTCACACAGCCAGTAAGTGGCGGAGCTGAGATTTGAGTGGGGATGCAAACCCAGACTTGTCTGGCAACAGCAAAGCTGTACCTTTTGCCGTCACACTACTGCACTGCCAGATGTGCAGGGGGCCTGGAGTCACGTTGCTGGGGTGAAGCACGGGACCAGGCCCGCCCTATCTCTCCACCGGCTCCAGACAAAGCACTGCACTAAGCAAGTCGAGCTCATATCTCTGCAGTCCTCTTTGGGACAGAGAAGAAACATCTACAGGGGCACGGTTTAGGGCAGAGGTGGCCTCCGTAGCCACAGACTGTTTTGTCCTTCGGCCTTGCCCGCTTGTCCCAGATCAGCTGAGCACACGGGTGCCGTAATCACTCCGGACGCCGACCCGCACACGGCTGCCCTGTGGCTGACGGCACCCGAGAAGACGAAGAGCCGGAAGACACGGTCTGAACGCCTCCGGTGGGTCTCTGGTTTTACAGACAAGGAAACTGGGCACCCGGCACAGTCAGCAAATTAAAAATTAGTTGGGGCACAAGAGCAGATCTCCTGCCTGCTGGGCCAGTGCTTTCTTCTACTGCACAAATAAGGAAATTTTCTCGAATATATGGCTCCTTGTTTTCCTGCCACTAGAATGTTAAGTTATTTGGAGGGAGGGGCTACAACACGGTGTGGTCCAAAGTCAGCACGTTGTGGCCTCGTGAACTCCCCAGTCTCTGTGCAGTGGAGCCCGCCCAAACACACGGGGCCTCCCACACGGTAGAAGCAACTGCAGCAGGGTGTGGCGCTGGCCCCGATTTCACTGTCACCCAAACGCTGAGAGGGACAAGTCTGTGTTTCTCAATCTCACCTTGACTATGGAACCTCTTCTCTCAAGCAAAATCTTCACGACAAGTCCAACAAGTCCAACCGGTCAGCAGGAGTCAAAGTACACAGGTCCTGTCCACCACCCCTACCCCCATCCCCAAGAAAGGCCCCGGAGTGGGCTCCCTGGCACAGCTGGGAAACCTGTCATCAGTCCACCTCATCTGTGTATGCCAACCACATACCAGTGACACCACGGCGAAGGTTTATTTGCCGCTGATCTCGTAGTCCAAAGCAGTGGTGGCTCTGCTCCACACGGTCACCCGGGGACCCAGGACCCTTCCATCACATGGCCCCACCATGTCCTAGGGCTTCAGCATCCCCCACCGAATCCCATACATCTCTCCAGCACAGAGAGAGTGAGCGGGGGACGCACAGGAGGTTAGACCACTTCCAGCTACATGGCACAAACTGGGACCAATTCCACAGCCCCAGAGAGGTGCAAGGAGGAGGCCGGGAACTGTAATCTGAGTCTCCAGGAGTGAAGGAAGGGAAGGCGGGGGTCTGGTGAACACGTAGCACTCTCTGCCACTCCATCAATTTATACACGAGAACTCTGAGGTCCAGGGAGATGAGGCGACTGTTCCCGGGTCACACAGCACCCAGATCTACTGGCTTCCCAGCCAGGGCTCACCCATGCAGTGTAACCTGCGCTCACAGGAGGCAACGTGGTAACACAAGAAGTAAAACAACAACAATAAAATGCAAGCCTTTGCAGACAAACCCAAGTTCAAGTCTCTCTACAGCCTATCAGCTGAGCCTGTCAGGCTGGGCAAGTCTCTGGCTCTCTCTGAATCTCGGTTTCCTCATCTGACAAGTGGAAGTGGTAATGCTGACCTTAAACGGCTCACTAGGAGAATTCCGTGCACACTAGACCCCCGGTCCAGGGGCAGAGAGGTAGCAGGGGAGCAAGAGACTTGACCATGGTAGGCCCTTGTGCTGCCCCACCTGCACCCCCTGGGCCCTCCTGGGCCCCCTTTTCCTGCTCTAATATTTCTCTACAGCATTTATTCCCATCTAACAAAGTATATCACTTACTATAATAACTTATCCTCATGGCTATGTCTGTCTCTCCCCCTAGAACGAAGACTCCACGAGGGAAGAGATTTAAAGGTATTTTGTTCGTTGAATGCGTCCCGAGATCCCAGAACAGTACCTGGTACAAAGGAAGCGTGCAGAAAGCACCAGATGAATGAACGAATTACTCACTCACTCATTCAAGCCATCATCCCATGGCCCTTCCTCATCACTCAGTCCTGCGTCAGCCCCTCTGTGCCTGCCTTCGCAGGGCGTCTACTCACTGAGGCTCCCGCCCTCTTTCCCATGCCAGATGGAAGGAGCTTGATTTGCAAGCAAATCCCTCTTCCACGAGGAGGCTGCTACGGAACAGACCAAGAGTTGTCATTCACTGCCCGGTCACACCTCCGTGGGGGGTCGGGAAGTGCTTCAGAATCACAGCCCACGGCATCGGAGTGCCATGGCAGAAAAGCCACCAAAAAGGGGAAATGTAAGAATACTCCAGTTTCTCCCTCTCCCCCACCTTCTAGCCTTACACCATTGTCTCCCATTGGCCAGATCTACCTGGGATCCAGAGGGCAAGGGATCCGGGGAGAGACCAAGGGCAAGGGATCCGGGGAGAGACCAAGGGCAAGGGATCCGGGGAGAGACCAAGGGCAAGGGATCCGGGGAGAGACCAAGGGCAAGGGATCCGGGGAGAGACCAGAGGACAAGGGATCTGGGGAGAGACCATTTCCTGCAGTGCAGAGGGCACAGACAGGAGGAATGGATCCACGAGCACGCTGGCACAAGGCGCTTATTTTATTTTTTTATCTCCAGCATCTGGACATACCTAGGTGGCCATTAAATGGTTCTGTAGGTAGTAAAAATAATTCATTCTGTATATTTTGTGTCTTGCCAATTTTCTGAGGTTGAAATCCTGTGTCGTCCCTGGCACTGGATGGAACCTGTGGCTTTCTTCGAACCAAGAGAATGTGGCAAAGGTGATGGGAAGTCACACCTGTGATTGTGTTACGTTAGTTAAGACTCTCGCAGACTCATACGGAAGATGGTTCTGATGAAGTTAGCCGCCACATTGGGGAAGTCCGCACGGCAAGAGGCTACAGGAAGCTTCTAGCAGCGAGGGCAGCCTCTCACAACTGAGCAAAGTCTCCAGATGTCAACCAGGAAAAGCCACCACCCTCAGTCTTCTTCACACACGAGGACGTGAATCCTGCAGACAGCCTGAGTGAGCTTGCCAGCAGGTCCGGCCCCAGGTGAGCCTTCACATGAGAATGCAGTCTGGCCAACACCTCGCTTGTGGCCTTGTGAGACCCCGAGCAGAGGACCCAGCTCAGATCAGCCATGCTGGACTGCTGACCCACAGAGAGCATGAGACAATGAGCGAGCGTTGGCTCAAGTTGCTCAGTTTGTGACAACCTGCTACACAGCAACAGAAATGCAGTACAAACGCTAACCTATTGGGGTGCGGAAGGGGATGAATGCCGTTGAAGACCCTGCCATGTAATCATCAAATCCTATCTTTTTCTCCCAAGCAGATAACTAAGCTACAATCCTCAGCTTTCCTTGCCAGAGGTGTGGCCAAGTCCCTGAGATCTAGCAAAAAGAATGTCAGCAGAAGTTACAAATGCCACCTGCATGCCCGTGGAGCCACGTAGCCCTCCACCAGCTCTTTCTCCATCTTCTGGTTGAACGGAGAGACTTCTCAGCACCCAGGGGAGGCAGAGCTGGGGTGGAAAAAACCAGCACCCGGCTCTACCTGAGTTAGAAAGTAACTACCACTATGATAAACTACTAATGTTTTGGAGTTATCATCTGCAGCTGCTAACTAATGCAAATAGGAGGTTAAATAATCTGTATGGAGCACTCAGTGTAGACCAGGCACTTGGCTGAACACGCGACCATCTGGTCAACCTTGCAATGTAAATTTTGTTCCTCCGTCTTACGGTTGAGGAAGTCGAGGCTCTGGGAGGTGAAACGACCTCCCATCACGTGGCTGCTGAGTGACGGAGGCGAATCGGAAGCAGGACTGCCCGACTCCAAGGGCAATGGGATCTCTGTAAAGAAGGCGACGTGCAGGGGACGGAAACGAGGTGCTTCGGGGCAGGAAAGCACAAACGATTGCTGTCCGATAGAGAAGATCAGGGTGATCACTCCAGGAGGAGCAGGCTGTGAGGTGGCCCTGGCAGGACGGGCAGGACCGAGGCTGACCAAGGTGAGTGACGGACGCATCTCCAGTGGAGGAAACAGCCGAGCGCAGGAAGAGCTGGAAAAGTACAAGGGCTACAGGGAAAGGAGAGACGGGAGCCCAGTGAGTCCGGAGTGCGGGTGGCCAGGCTGGAGGAAGAGCTTGGGTTTAAATCATAAAGGATCTTGGATTGCCGATAATAATAATAATAATAATAATAATAATAATAATAATAAAAGAAGGAATTTGTACTTACAATGTTAACAGTTTTTGAATAGAGGCGTTATATAATCATAGCTGTACATCAGAAGCCTAATTTAGCACCATCTTATGTAAGCACAAATACTTTCTTGTAATGCTCGTATCGGTGAAAATAGCAAATAGCTTTCTTATTTCAGTGAGAACTAATGAGACCTCTTTCCTTAGTGCACAGAGGAATTCATCTTGTTAGACGGTAGTCGCACTTGCCTGTGATTTGTTGGCAGCAGAGCTGTATCTACACACTTGCGTGTGTGCACGTGTGTCCACGTGTGTGCACGTGTGTCTACGTGTGCGCACATGTGTCTACGTGTGTGCACGTGTGTCCAGTGTGCAGCACAGGTGGAAGTGCACACGCAGCCTGTGCAGGAAGGACGCTGTGTCCAGACGGTGACACCTCCGGGAACGCTGGGCACCTCCTTCACATTCCACGCGAGGGGCAGTCATCTCTTTTGCATTTCAAGTTCCTGTCATCTCTCCAGACAGGTGGTACATTTCCTTTTCATAAACAAAAGACCTGTTAGCCCAACCATGACCGCAGACAGCGTCCCGCAGGCTCAGGGCCTGAACAGCAGCGAGAGTGTCGGAAGTGCTGCCGCTTGCCGAGTGCCGTCCAGTCCACGGCCGCGGCGGGCCCTGGGCTGGCTCTCTGGGCACGGAGCGATGACCGCCCCACTGTCCTCCACCTGCGGGAGCCGCTAGTCAGGGGGAGCAGCCAGACACACCTGCAGATGGTCGCGGGGTTGGGGGGGGGTTTGGCCGAGGCCGTGGCCGTCCCTGCTGTGGGTGCCGCAGAGACAGCGCGGGGCGTAGATTGGCCCGACACCAGGATGGACATCTTCAAGACTGCCACTGAGTTCCCACGACCCAGACTCCCAGCCCTCCTCCCGCCCAGCTCCTCTGCTCAGGTCCCGGCCCCCAAGCAGGGAGGAGAGATTCAAGCTGGGCTCCTGACGGCCATGCAGCATAGAAGAAGGAACACAAGTGTCAGTCCTGGATATCTGGGTTCAAATCCCAGTTTTGCCTCCAAAGAGGCATACTTTGAGTTACCTCCCCATACTTTGGGTTACCGTCTTTGATTTACCTTCTGTGAACACTACAGAATGTTGGGAGAATTAAAGGAGACCGCTAATTTATTAGGCGCCTGGCACATAAAAGGCACTTGACAAATAATGGCTACTGTTATCCACAATTGGGTCCCTTAGTGGAACGGTGTGTATAAATGGCATTGCTGAGGTAGCTGGGACGGCAGATGTTTCAAGAAGCCAGGAACTTCTGGGCAGTGCGTGATCTGTCTGGATAATTTAGACCCAAGGCACCAAGCATCGGGATCCTTTCAAGTCCGAAATTGGCAACCAGTACATCAGCGCTTCATCCCCATTTTGTACCAGCTGCAAATCTGGTAAGAAGCCTTCTCATCCTTCATCCGGGTTGTTAAGGAAAATGACCAACTGCCCTGAGCTTGAGCCAGTCCAGGGGGCAACCGGAACCCCTCCCTGCGTCATGACATCAGTCCAATCATTCATTTCCTCTGGGCGCAGTTGCTGAGCTTATAACGACCCCTAATACCTCCTTGCATTTCACCCCCATATACGTGTCCTGTCTGCCAAGACATCTGAGAGAGTTGGTCAAGTTCCTTGAGGGCTCCAACGTCAGACATGCCTACAGACATTCCCTGAGAGGAAGAAGATGGGAGCTTGCTCAACAGGGGCCCATGAAGTGTCGTATCACAGGCCAAGCTTGGAACCCCCTAGATAGAGATTCAGTCTTGACTTTGCCATTACCATGAAGCTTTCTGAGTCCTCAGTATTTCTCTTTAGAAAACTGGGAACACCACGTGCAATTCATGGGCTTGTGGAGGAAGACACACACAGCATGGTTCCCAACTATGCCCTGGCCTGGCCCGTGTTAAATAGGAGAGTTTCTAGCCAGGAACTTGGAAGGGTAGCAACACCTCTTGTCTTTCTAAGAACAGGTTTGCTTGCATGAGTGCACCTCGGAAGGCAAGTATAGCGGCACCAGTTCTGGAGACTTCTCAGCAAATTGCTTACCAAATACCCTAGACTTTTTGGCAGAACATTCCATCTTCTTGCCTATCCCCAGAACACCATTTGCAAAAGCCCATCATGGTAGACACATTAGTGTAACTGAGACTTGGGATAATTCCTGCCAGGGCCAGAGAGCCTCACTTCCTCCCTGAGGGCTCCTTTCTGAATTAACAAAGGGGTGTGGGGGCTTCATTTGAATATTCCAGCCATTAATCCTGGGCACTAGCTGCAGGGCTGTTACAGCTCTTTGGGTGTTTTGAATACATTTTAAGGATCATTGCAAATTTGATTGCCATCAATAAAATTGCAAACAATATATTTATATTTGTTTACTTATGTCTAAATAGGTGCACACATGTGAAATGTGAGTATGGTAATATAAGCAAACACGCACACATATACATATTTGTGCTTTCAGTGTATATAGATTCAAACCTACACAACACACAAATGCACTTATATAACTTGCAGAAAATAATCTACTTCTTCTTTGCTATACCGGGGAAAAAAAATCAAATCTAAGCACGGAGGAACTGAAAAAACTACATGTATCATTCACCTGATTTCAATTGTGCCTCCCTTTGAACCTCAGCCAAATCATTTTGTACATTAAAAATTGGTCAGGGATGATAAGATTCCATTTTCATGGTTGGTAATGCAGAACCAGGGAAAGAATACAATTACAGACCCCTGGGTAAACTCTGCGAATGTCAACTTGATGTAAATGATCAAGTGTCGACAAAGGGGCCAGGGAGGGAGGGAGGGCTCCGAGAGGGAGAGAGAGCTGAACTCCAAAAGAAGCCAGAGACAGACAGACAGAAAGAGAGATAAGAGTCTAGCATTGCTGTCAAGACCGTCATGCAGCTAAAACATGCAGCTCCCGGGGCCTAGGGATTGCTAAAGCACTCGCTCTTGGGCCAGACTTGAGTGCACCCAGGTTTTACAGCTAAACGCATTTATTCACTCCCCAAACATTTACCGAGCCCTCACGTGGGCCAGTCAATGCAAGCAATGAGAGTAGGATAGGTTGACCTTAGGCGGCTCAGGTCAATCCCATAGCATTTCCCATAGGGTGGGAACAGCAGCAGCACAAACAGGAACTGCCCTAGCACCCAGCGCTCTCAGGCAGGGGGACACACGTGCAAAGTCCTTCCCAAGAGAGAAAACCCAGCCGCCTCAGCCAACCCCTCCCACCATCATCTTGGTCACCGGGAAGACACGTCTGCTCCGAGGCTGCCCCTGGTGGGACATCATGCTTCAGGACAAAGCCAGGGGATGAAGGGTCTCGAGATGACATCATCTAAGAAACCGTGGAATGAGCTGGAACTGTTTCTCTTGAGGAGCAGAGACTCGGGGCATGATGTGTGTCATCTAACACTTATAGGGCTGCGGAGAGTTGGGACAGGGTCAGCCTCCTGGAGGCTTTTGGAGGTCAGATTTAGGACTGGAGGACAGAAACGTCCGTGCGTTGCAACAGAGGTGCGTGCCCAGCGTCAGACTGAGCCGCTTTGGAAGGGCAGGCGCTCCCTGGCACTGCAGCTGCGACAGGAGGCCCCTTCTCTCTTCCCTCCCCCCTTCCTCTCTCTCTTTCACTCTCTCATTCTCTCTCTCTAAGATGATAAAATAAACTTTACTTTTATATATCTTAATCTCTGTGTGAGAGACCTTTCTCCACCCACCTCCTAGGCTTCCCACCCTAACCGGCACCAAGGCCACTCAGCAAACCCCGCGTGGTCTGGGACCGTTTCCCCGTCCTTTCCCTGGTAGGTGTGTCGGTTCATGCTCTGATCTGACAGTACTGGGACAGTACAGCTGACGCTCCTCCAGGATCTGAGGCTGCAGGTGCACAGGACACTCAGAGCCCCTGGTGTTTGTCCGATCCATCCACACTGCCCCTGAGAGCAGCCAGGCAGGGACTCGGGTGTTGGTCATCAGGTCAAGGTGGCAGAAGCGCTCCCACCCACCTGCAAACTCATCAGTGTTCCTGGGGGACGTTGTATGGCACATGGGCTCTGGAGCACAGCCAGACATAAGCGTCGCTGACCGAAGGCAGAGGCGGTACCTTCAGGCCTTCCTTGTCCTCTCTTGTCATGGGACACGGTTGTTATGGTGATGGGTGTGGCAGAACAAAGTAGCGAGGGAGTGAAATATGGCAACAGGCCAGTGAGTGTTCACCCGTGACAGGCACCGTGCACGTGTGTTCTTTCGAGCCAGGCTGCGGAAGTCCTGTCACTGCTCCTGTGGGGTTAGACCCTCGGGGCAAGGCTCTGAGCTCTGGACACCAGGCTGGTCTCCGTCTTCTCTCCATGACCCTGGGAGTGTGGGGGTTTGGAGCTGGCTTTCCACTCTGGGGTTCTGCGACTCCAGTTGTTCCTTGGGTTTCCCTTTTCCCCGCTCCTGACATCTTCACGTGGGAGTCAACTGGCTCTTCTTTAACTCCAGAAACGCAGCGGGTACCCAACAGGCCGTTTTCCTCTTGCATCTTAGGAGGGGTCAGCAAGCGAAAGTGAATCACCCTGGATTACATGTGTGGCCACCAAGGCCGTCCCCCCACCTACAGTGGATTCGGAAGAGTGGTCCTCCTGGACTCTCTAGCTTGGCCAGAAGGAAGCTTGTTCAGCCAGGCTTCCAACACAGGACGAGCCGGGAGGTGAACAGGAGGCCAGAAAAGGAGGCCCCCAGATTAAGACATCAGAGGACCATCGGGATCTGGTTTCGAGAATGGGGTGTGTTGAATAAAGCCACTTTTGAGGTCCCATCTTACTCAAGGGACCTAAAATTACATCCACCTCCATCCCCTCCTGGGCGAGACCCAGGTCTTATTTTTCTATTTCCCTACACTCTCCTATAACGCCTGGGTAGTTGACCAGCTGGGTGTCTCTGCAGAGCAGTATGGTGAGAAGGGATTCTGTGTCTTCCTCACTGGTGTCGGGACCAACTCACGGTGCTGATGTGGAAGGTGGAAGGATCTGAAACACAGAGACACCCAAACCTGGCCTCCCAGTGGCCCGCAACCTTATCCTCGGGGAGTCTGAGCTGGTCTATGAAGAGCATGCTCGGTCAGGCAGGTCTGGGGGCTGATTTGACCCCACAAAGTGCAGGGAGTGGGGAACACACAGAGCAACTGACCAGGACTGGGATCCACGAGGGGCTGAGGCTTGTGTCCTTGGCAGGACCCAACGGGAGCAAGCATTTTCCAGGACAAAGAACACACGTCCCCCTACCATCCCATCATCATTCAAAAGCTGAGAGCAAGACTGATTTTTCCAATTTATTTTAGAATTATCAACCGCACTGATTAAAGCAGCTATCAACTTCGGTTGTTCTTTATGTGTCGTCCTCATTTCACATTTCCAATGTTTTTTCGTGTGCAGGCTGCATAAATTATTGAAACATTATTTTATTTATCCATCCCCCTGTGACAGAAATAGGTTTTCTGAAAGCAGATCTTTCCCTAATCAGTTTTGTTTTTCTTGGTTTTGCTTCCAAATAGCTCTGTGAATTTTAGCTGACAGATGTGTAGCACTGGTTTGCTTCTTTAGGGTGAACCAAGCCACGGTGGGGAGATAAAGAGAGCAGCCCTGGATTTCAGAGTCCCTGGCAATGTATCATTGGTGCCTGGGAAATAACAGACTCCCGAAATGTGCCCCTCTGGTGTGCAAGAGGGAGATGGCATAATGAAGTGATGTGTCCGGATCAGGGTTCAGGGCCGGGGCCCCCGACTTCACGCATTCATCCCCTGGGCCAAGGACCTCCTCTTCCAGACAGTGGGCCACGCCCAAGGGGAGACCGGGAAGCAACCAGGTCCCAAGGTGGTCGTAGGTGGTCGTGGGTTTCTGTCTTGCATAAATCTGACCGTATGTCCCCCCGACCACCACACATGGTAAATATTCCTGGGAAATCACCTGCAGAGGGCCACTCTGACAGCCAAGCGTATTGACAGTGCGGGAACTGCCGCCGCATCTTCATGCCTTTGACTCGGGGTGTCTGGGAGATGAGCAGTGAGGTGTTTAGCCGAGAAAGGATACACGCTGATGGAAAACCAGGATGTGCCGAAGAACGCCATGCAAGGCTCTCTGTGGTGTGCAAGACAGTGCCCCAGCTCCTCAGGCTGGGGCCATGGGATGTCCCCACCCCACCCTTCACCGCCCGCCACCTGCCTCTTGTGAAAGAAAAGCACGTGTCCATTCCCTGCAAGGGTCTTGAGTTCTGAACACGAGGAGCCATTGCCATTCTGCTCTTTCCCCCGGGGCATGTCCTCACCCTGCCCCCTTCTGTGCCTGACACGGATGCCCCTTCTCAACGACAACTGTCTTACTTCCTCGAATTCCCAACATGGACCCACCACGATGATGATGAGGATGATGATGATGATGGTGGTGGTGGCTTACAGTGAAGGAGCACCCCCTGGGTGAGAGACAGTGTCCTAAGGGTCCTGTGTGCCTCATTTAACCCTCACAACTTGTATGGGGTGGTAACAAGAATATACTATTTTTATGACATCATCGCCATTCTGGATATGAAGAAACTGAAACTAGAGACATTATAAAGTTTATCCAACTTCCCCAGAGCTATTTAATAACAGCAACAATAACCATTTATTGCCTGTTTGCATGTACCAGAGAGTGTTTTATGTACACTATCTCATTAAGTCTCCAAATAGAGCGCTATTATTTCTCTAAGATCAAATGGGTTAAAACAAGGAATGGTATGAGAAAGATAGAGACCCAGACAAAATCCACAATCAGTAATCTACGATCGTTAGCACTGTGCCACAAGGAAAGTATGACTTCAAAGAAGGGGAGTAACTTGCCCACGGCCGTGAACGTGCCAGTCTGTGTATGCCGGGGGCGGGGGATCGGGGGGGTGGCGATGGCACAGGCAGGCCCCCGGCTGCAGTGTCATCGGCCTCTGGACTGGGGGCTCCGCCTCTCCCGGGCATCATTGGTGCCCGGTGAACCCTCACACGTGGCAGGGCTGAGCCTGTGAGTGAGTGAGCAAATGAACAAACGCCCCGGAGAAGAACGGGGGGAATAATCTCTCCTTAGGATGCCTATGCAAAAGTCTCATTCTTTTGATCTTTGAAATTAATATTTCCCCTAATATCTAAATTGGTGAGAAACCCCAGGCACGTTTGGATTATTGCTGTGTCTTTGCCCTCCTTTTAAGGCAACATCTAGAAACAAATGGATTGCAAACAGCTCGAGCATTCGCACCTGCACACCCCCCCACCCCTGCCACGGCACACGGGAAGCCGAGCACCCCGCCGCCCCCGCCCTGTACCGCGCAGCACGAGGAAGGGCAGGGACCAGAAGGAAAGAGGGGCACGTCACTCTGGCAACACCGCCAAAACCCACATCCACTCGGGCAGAGAGCGAAGTGACAGCTTGACTTCCTCTTGCCGATTGCCTTGAGACCACCGGTTTGCTTCCAGGACCTTCCCTCAACCGAGGCCTTGGGTCCCTGCCAATGTCACTGTCACACGCCGGCCCGGCCATTCCTACGTGACTGGCAGAGAGAGACGCAGCGAGGGTCTAGAACCAGCACAGTGCGCCAGGCATCATCTACGTGGCCTTAAGAGTTGGTGGGCTTAGCTGGTCCAGAGCCCCAGAGAACCAGGCAGGACGGAATCTGGGGTACCGTTCAACTCCCCAGTGCACTGAAACCTTGCTCATGTCTATGCCATTCCCACCATGGTTCTTTGACTGCGTCATTAGCATAATTGCCACTGATGGTAAGCTACCATCCACAGGAACAGCTTTTCCATTGTAAGACACATTCCGATTCCAGAAGCCTGAGAGAGGGAGAAAACGCTCATTTGACAGTCAAGGAAGTGTGGTATCTTTGCATGTGCTGTTCCTTCTTCTTGGAATGCTTTTCCTTGCCTAGACCCCATCCCACCAAACTCCTGCTCTTCATGAGCGTCTAGGGTGAACCACTGGCTTCTCTGTAGAGACTGGCGGCCCTTCTCACGGCGACCCTCTCTGAGGTCAGGTTTCCTTTAAAGCGAGGCTGAGCAGGGATGCAGCCCCAGGTGCCATGACCCACTGAGGCCGAGAGCTCTTCGGGAAAGGTCTCTGAGGACGGAGAGTGGTAGGACGGGGGAGGAGTTAGCAAGGAGGCTGCCCTGCGTCCAGCGTGGCCTCGACCTGCTCCACGGGCGGAGTGGACTGGTGGGAGCTCTGGAGCGTAAACACGCCCCCTCCCGGGGCTGTTCCCACCTTGACGCCTTTGTTACTCCTAGATCAGCCCGGCAGCAGCCACCTGCGTCCCCCGAGTCCCCCCTGCCCCCGGCTGCATGGGCGTCCGCTGGCCACGGGCAGTTCTCCAGAGAAGGGGGGCGGCCGGGAGCAGTCAGCCGCCAACACTCGCAGCAGCAGGGGTGGCGCCCTGGCCACACAGGGGCATCCTTGGGACTCCCCACCCCCGGGTATTCTATACATGGGGCCGTCCTGATAGTGATGATCCCTCACTAAGTGCCTACTGAAGTCACATTCTGCAGTGGTGGCTGTGTTTTCCGTCCCATTTAACCCTCCCGTTGAACTGACACATCAACTGAGTGCGCCCTGAGCCAGGCCCTTGCTAAGGCTCTTAGGGTGGTTCTATCATTGTCCCTTTGGCTGTAAGAGGACAAGGCATGGCCGCTCATTGCCATGGGACCTTCCCACCCCCAAGTCAGGCTTGGCCACACGACTTGCGTTGGTCGTACTATGGGAAGAAAGGTGCACAACACCACAACATGGTAGGCCGGAAAATTCCGACCTATTCAGGGGTCGAGAGAGAAGCCACTGGGGCCAAGATCTGAAGGCCTCAGCTCTAATTAAGTGAAAAAAAAGGCGCCACTGCGTGTGCAAAGGCCCTGTGGAAGGGGAGCATCATGTAGTCAGAGATTTCAAACAAGGCCAACGGCTGGAGGGCAGAGAGCAGAGCAAGAACAGTGTAAGTGCAGGCTGGAGATCTGTCTGGGGCCCAAACTGCAAAGCCCTGTAGGTCATCTTAGGGATGGATTTGGGTCTTTCTTTTAAAAGCAGTAAGGAGACAAGGAGGGTTTGCTGCTGGGCTCTTCCACTAACAGTCGGGTGGCTTAGGCAGGTCATATGATTTCTCCACGCTTGATTGTCCTGACTATAAAATAATAATACAGAACAAAATGACTCCCCCTGTTTCTTTCAGAGTTCCCCTTTCTCTGCCTCTGTTTCCTGGTTTGAGGCGGAGAACATTCCCGTAGAGAGACACAAGCGTCCCAGACCACCGAACCTCGTCTTTGGCAGGATTTGCCCAGAACGAGGGCGACAGTCACAGCCACCCACTCTCGCATCACACTGTATTTCTAACCTTGGTCAATAACAAAATAAAAAATCAATTTGGTTAATCTTCTTTAAACAGAAGAAGAACACAGAAATCTCTTAATAAGAAGAAAATAGGCCTATTTATAATCAGATCGAGAAAACTGCATGTAATGTGCTTTGTGCCTCGAAACTAATTTCTTCAAAATTTTTAATTTGGAGAGCACGAAATAACTATTTTTAAAAATATGCAATAGCATGACTAATTCCATATTAATGAAACTCAACATCTGTGGCTTTTCACATCTGATAGAGTTAAAAAATTACCAAATTAAAGCAAAGGATTAATTTGTTTTGACTTATTAACATTGGTTAGTCGTTAAAGTTTATTTTCTCTCATTCTATGATATTTTTCCTTTTTTTTTTTTTTTTTGGTCATTAAATAGCTCTGCACTGTCCTTCAATGATTTTAGAATTACAGTAATCACCTTAAGCATTTTGCCATTCATGCAAGGTATCATTATTCATAAATATGCACTCTCTTCCTTTTTAGCTGAACAAAGTCAATAGTCATAAAACATCATCATCCTTTTTTCATTCAACTCAATTCCCAGCAACTTCATCTCTGAATTTCTCTTTACTTAGATTATCTGATGTCAAAATGAAACCGGAGCAATTGCCAACACAAACATATGTCCCTCTCCAGTACACACATGTGGCTTTTCTTCTCTCAAGTTCGCTGAATCTCCCTCCCCAACCATCCATATTTCTGTCACCTTCATGACTGATTTGTGCTTAGAACACACCGATTAATTTTACAGTCAACTAAACCAAAGTGTGTTTAGCATCTCCCATGGGTAAACCCCATGCCCGGTCCTCCTAGGGCACAAAAGGAGCACACTTCATCCTGCCCATCACGAGTTCAAGTTCAAAGTCCGGTAAGGGACACAGCTCAAGCAACAATTCCTAAGGGAAACAGAGAGAGGTCCACAGCCTCAGGGAACAAACCTTTGTTTTTATTGACTCAGCGCTTCACGGTTAGCAGGCCACCAAGGAGGAGGGGTCAGGTGCTTTTGGTCTTGCTACCTTTGTCTCTCTAGGGTCCTCAGTTTCCCCAACTGTAATATTTGGATAACAATCAGTTTCTACTTTGTAGGGTTGTTTGGCCAAATGAATCCAAACATTGGGTCGTTGACCAGCCAAAGTGACAAAGCATTTAAGCACTAAGCACGATGCTTACCACCAAGTAAAGCACTCAGTGTTTATTGATGGATAAATAAACGCTTTTAAATAACTCCTTGCTGGGAAGAGCTTGTAAAGGAATCTCGGCTTCCCACATCAAGCAAGCTCATGCTATCTACGGGACACTAAAATAATCGGTGATTTTTATCTGTAAATAAATCAGTAATTTTATCAGATTATGAGGCCTGGGGCGGGGTGAGAGAGTCATTTGGAAAGGCAGAGATAAGTCTCAGAAGGCAATGCCCTGTGGCCCAAACAGCCACTCATAAGCCTGCACACTGGCCCAGTGTCTTGACTTCTGGAAAAACATCAAAACACGAGATGATGCACAAGAATGTTCTCTGGAAACTGTAACGTGCTTTCCAAGGCTCAGTTGGAAGCAGTTAACATCACTTAAGCGTATGGATAAAACTTCTATTGCCTCTTGTCCTTTTGACTCAAAAATAGGATTTCTTAGGGAGCAGAATATTCCCTCCTGATTTCCATAACACGTCATGACAAAAAGTATCCTCCAGTTCTTTGTCTAAAGTTTGCTTAACATTTAGTTAGCTTGCCTTGCTGGAGGAGGAAAAAAAAAAAAAAATTGAACAGTTTTGTGGAAAATTCCGTGCTCAGATCTGTGGGGAGGTCATAATTGGCATTTCCATACCCAGCTGTCTGGCTATTGAACGGAGCCCTGGAATAAGTAAATAAACTAACAAATGAAAAAGCAAACACTCGAGCTCTGTGGGATTTACAAAAAGAAAAGACAATACAGAACAGAAATAAACTCTCTCATGAATGGGTCTTGCTTAAAATGGCTTGATTGAAAACCTCCCAGCATTTTAAAAATTGAAAGTGACTTTTAGCAACTCAAAACTATGGCAAATTGGGAGAGTCACAAGGTCTTCCCAGTCCTATTATTTTAGAAAAGTCAATTTTGTCTGCCATAATTCAGGAAATATTCTGTGACTCAGAATTTTTCGCTTTTCTTTTTTTTTTTCTTTTTCTGGACATTCTAAAATGGGCTGCCTTGGGCTTGGAATGAAAAGGGCATTTTATGAGAAGGATTAGCAAGAAACAAAAGTGGGGTTCAATTCACACTTTATTCTGCCTCGCTGGGAAAAGGAGAAAAGAAGGACCGTGGAGTTCTGTGGCAGAGACTGGTGATAAATATTCAATCTGCTTTCCTTTCCTCCTCACCAATAAACCCCTATATTTTGGCAAGTGGCTTCGCCAACTTAAGGAAAAGTACATTTTATTAGCTGGGTGACCTTGAGTAAGTTACTTAACCCCTCTGTGCTTCACTTTCCTCATTGTAAATTGGGGATGATAATATCGTATTTACTTCGGAGATTCATGATGAGGATTACATGACCTGATGATGCTCAATCTGCCATCTAGTAAAGGCTATGTAAGTATTTATTATTATTTTCATGAGAATGCATATAGTTGTCTACGGTTTTTACACATATTTTATCTAGATGGTCACATAATTTTAATTATAAACCATGATCTAACACAAAGGCTATTACATTTATAAAAACTATTAAAAATGTAATTTTTTATATTTGATGTCACATCCGATGATAATATATATATATATATATTTTTTTTTTTTACAAATAGAGCTTTGTTCACTGCTCCAGTTCCCCATCTCAGTGAGCAACATCACTGTCCCAAGCCAGAAATGCCGGTGACATCCACGTTCATCTGATTCTCCCTCCAATATCCCCAACTGATGTGTCCCCTGGTGTCCATCCCCATTGCCACCCAGTCCTGTGCTCACTCACCATCTCTTGCCCAGACCGTGGCAACGTCCTGGTCCCCAGACTTCTTCCTTATCAAACTCCAGCTCACGCTCCACAAAGCAGCCGGAGTGCTCCTTCGTGGGGAGAAAAATAAACCCATCCGATTGTGCTCCTGGTCGCCGACCTTCCGTGGTTCCATGCTGCCCAACAGGGCTGGCGAGACCTCTCCCCGCCCCCAGCCCCTGGCCCACTGGCCCCTCCCTCATCCCGGACATCATCAGCCCCTGGGGCTACTTGTCCAGGACCAGGGTGCTCTCTCTGCACTCAGCCCTGTGCATTTGGTCCGCCCTCCCTGGGTCGCTCTCCGTCCATCCCTGCCACCCTGCACCCCCCCACACCTGACTGACTCTCCTCCCTGCTGGGAGACCTCCCTCAGCCACAGGCCTGGCCGGGTGCATGCCGTGAGCACCCGCAGCACTGGGTACCCCTCGTTCTAGCCACACGGCCCTCTAGGATCACGGCCGATTGCTCATCCGACTCCTGTCTAAAGCCCAGTCTCTGGGGCAGGATGGAGCTGCTGCTGGTCGCCACTGCACACCCGGCGTCATGCACACACCTCGCACGTGGGAGCCCAGGGAGGGACGGTGGGTGGATGACTGAGATACACAACATGCTCCTTCCCGCGTGCTCTGATTTCCTTTTCTTTTACTGTCACCAGGAGTCCATCTTTCTTCTCATCCCTTAACCTAATGTATTTACTCTCGCAGAGAGTGGTGAGGACAAACATTTAAAAGACAAATGAATCCTGTTATTGATAAGGAGAGGGAGATTAGCCCTCTGAAAGAGTGTTAATAAAACTCTAAGTACAGCTTTTGGAGAGGGGAAGAAAACTGAGCCATAGCCAACTAAATTGCAATTAAAAATACCTTCACCCCTCTTACTCGAGAGGGGAGGGGGCATGAGCAATATAAGTAACCTTAACACTTGTACCCCCATAATACGCTAAAATTAAAAATAAAAATAAAAAAAAAATACCTTCACCCCAAATTCCCCTTCTTCAACATACCTTAAAGACATACTAAGATATATGTCTCCAGGAACATTCACAAGAATGTTCATTATCTATAATAGAAAATCTAGGATTCTATATCCTTGAATATAGAAATGGTCAAATGAGTTGGGTCATAACTATTATAATAAGGGTCCTTGAACAACTTATTAAGTAAAAAAAAAAAACTTGGAATGTATTGTGTATAACAGGTTGCAATCTATATAAAGAACAACGTAAATATGAGTGTGTAAATATGAATACAGACAGGTCTGAAAAAGACATTATGAGCAGTGATTGCCTCTGAGCCAGTGTGAGCTTGCAAGGGAACTGGAGAAGGGAAAGAGGGATTTTAATTTTTTAACATGTTTTCTGTATTATTTAAATCTTACACTGAGCATATACTTGGATGTCACCTGCTATTTTACTCCAAAATAATAATTTTTTTAATTTAAAAGAATATAATGAAAGATGCAGAAGTTACAGAGCTATAAAGCTGATGGTAACAGATTCAAAGGGTGAAAAGAGGTAAATAAAAATTTGCAGGGTTCTTTTTTCTTTCCCTCTATCTTCCTTACTTCTAAAGACATCATACATAAACAACCTTGTGAAGTAAGAATGAAAAGTAAAAAGGACTTGTTTTATAACTCTCATTTGAAACCTGAGGGGAAAAGAATAGAACCGGCTCAGAGAAGATAAATGACCCCAAATCACCCTTTCATCCAGCAAAGATTTATTAAGCCCTTAGCACATCGTTTAAATTCTCTGAGCCTCAGTTGCCTCATTTTAGAAACAGAAAGACAAATACACGCAGTCCAGAAGATTAAATGAAAACAAATATGAAAATTTGTCAGCACAGCACTTGGCACATAAAAGCACTTGTAATTTTCCAAAAATGACAGAACCAATTTTCTCCCTTTGTTGGTTTCTCTTTATCTTTACCGTTCTGTAATTCATTATGCTGTGTCTACATGTAGAGTTTTTTATTCCATTTGGAACTTTGCAATATACTCTCCATGGCTTCACATCCCTTTCTCACTATCTGTTTCTATTGTTTTATGCCACATTTGGGGGGGGGGTGAAAAAAGATGTCACTCACTTGTGGCTTCCAATTCACTGATTCTTTCTTCAGCCATCTCTAATCTCTTGTTTGCTCCATAATAACTTTTTAAATAACTGTATTTTTTATTTCCTTTAGGTTCTTTCCTAGATTTAGCAGCCCTTTTCTTCTCTTCGAGGTTGGCATTATGACCTTAATCTAGTTAAGAATTATAGACACACTTATTTTAAATTCTTTCAGATTTATCTACAGCAGCACAGGTGATGTAGCCTAGCAGTTAAGCATGAGGGACTTGGAGCCAGACTGGATAAATTTCAGCCCTGTCACTTACTACTTATATTACTTGGAAGTAACCTTGTTGTACCTCTATTCCCCTTCTACTTAATAATTATGATCATTATAATGCATAGTCCATTGAGTTTTTATGGAGACTAAGTGAGGTGATCCATGTAAACCATTTGAAACAGTGCCTGGCACATAGTCTTCAATATTTGTTAGCTATTATTATTATTTCTATTTTCTTAGATTTGAATTCTCTCATGTGTTGGGTATACTGACTTCATCTGGTCGCATTGAGTTTCTTCGTGCGCTTTTTAATTTTTGTTTAAGAGTTCATTTTGCATGGACATTTTCCCATAAGGTCTTTTCTTTCAATTGGTTTCAATGGATGTTTCAGTCCAGACCTTGAATTTCCCCATCCTGAAACAAGTCTTCCATTAGGGAGCCTAGCTAGCACCCTTGAAATTATCGTGGCTCTGCACCATTCAGGCCTGTGGAAATGACTCTTAGACCCAGTTCTTCCGATTCTAAGTACCAAGTTCTTATCACTCCTCCCAGCTGCCTCCCTCACAGGTATCACAAGGGTGCAGAGCAGCGCCGGCTTGCAGGGGCTTGGGGAAGGCAACAATCCGGAAGTAACAAGTAACATGGCCACTGCATTCATCAGCCCTGGCTGCCATGACAAAATAAATACTACAGACTGGGTGGCTCATAAACAACAGAAATTTATTTTCTCACTATTCTGGAGGCCTGACAGTCCAAGACCAAGGTCCGGTAAGGTTCAGTTTCTGTTGGGGGGGGGAGGGGGCGCTCATCCTGTCTTGCTGATGGCCACTTTCTTGCTGTGTGTTGACACGACCTGTCCCCAGCGCATGTGTGCAGCAGGGGGTGGGGAGAGCGAGCGTGCATGCAAGAGGGCGCTGGCCAGCTCTCAGGGGTCTCTTTTCACGAGGACACTAATCCTATCAGATCCAGGCCCATCCCTGTGCCTTCACACAACCTTAATTACTTCCTTACTCCCAACACAGCCACCCTGGGGATTAGAGCTTCAGCATATGAATTGAGGCCGGGGTGAGGGGGGGGGAGGGACGATGACACATTTAATCCGTAACAGTCACGCATCCCAGAAACTCATCCACAGAAAGAAAAATGATGTAGGCTAAAAACAAAACTGGAAAATGAGATCAGCCGGAATTTTTTCTAAGGCTAGGGAGAGCTGAACTTGATTGAAAATGTAAACAAAAGAAGCCTGAGTGGTCCTGGAAGGCAGGATTCTTGTCTGCACCTTTTCTACATTTTCAGCACCCTACACAATGCATTCAGCAAGTGACTGTCAGATAATCCCTGGATGAATAAACAAAGGAATGAGAAAAAAAACGAGGTTGGCAGGAGAGAGACCAAGGTCACAGATGAGCCTGGGATGGAAGGGCTTCATGAGAGGCGGCATGGAGTCACGCTTACCGCCTGGAGCCTTGCTGCTGTGGTCCTGGCTCTCCTACTTATCAGCTGCTCAGGCGAGTTTCTCACCCGTCCGGGCCTCTGTTTCCTCATCTGTAAAATGGGAGTAATGATAATACCCACAGAGATCACATTAGGCAATAAATAATACATGCATTTATTCACCAGTAAAGGTCTGTGGAATGCAAGTATAGATAGCTACCAAGATGAGTAAGAGAAAAAGCATGTTTTGTTCTCTTTTAGAAAGTATCTACTAATGCAGAAGTGGGCCCAAGCTCAGGACATGGGAAACTCAGCAATTAAACAGCCATATTAGGCCGGGCGCGGTGGCTCGCGCCTGTAATCCTAGCACTCTGGGAGGCCGAGGCGGGCAGATTGCTCGAGGTCAGGAGTTCGAGACCAGCGTGAGCAAGAGCGAGACCCTGTCTCTATCTAAATAGAAAGAAATTAATTGGCCAACTAATATATATAGAAAAAATTAGCCGGGCATGGTGGCGCATGCCTGTAGTCCCAGCCACTCGGGAGGCTGAGGCAGGAGGATTGCTTGAGCCCAGGAGTTTGAGGTTGCTGTGAGCTAGGCTGACGCCGCAGCACTCACTCTAGCCTGGGCAATAAAGTGAGACTCTGTCTCAAAATAAATAAATAAATAAAAAATAATAAACAGCCACATTAGAGTGTAAATAGAATATACAGTCGGGGCAAGTATAAGCAAGATTATATTATTCGGAGGTTGCTGCTGTTGTTTTAGGTCTCATGACTGGCTAGTATGTTTAAGGTCAAATTGGATGGATTTGCAAATACTGGGTTTCCAGGGAGGATTACAATTGAAGCAAACAAAATGAAAGTTACACATTTTCTTTTGTAAAAGGAGGAAATTTAAAGTTCGCTGAGAGGACAAAATAAATTGAAGCCAATGCTGGTAATCCCCCAGTATCCTCTGGAGTTGGGTGGCTTAGCTAAAACTGCTGTTATTTGGAGCCAAGGAGTGAAACCATTGGCTCCCTGGCCTAATTAGGTGCTGAAAGACTTACAAGCATGTGTGCATGGGCTTCTGGTGATCACACAGTCATTCAACTAACGGTGAAATAAACAAATGTCAGTGACCACAGGCTTGAAGCTGAGGATCTGACCATGTGGTCTTGATCTGATTAATGATACACAAAAGCTCAATGTATCCAGGAGAACAGTACATTGGAGACCAGAAAACACAGGCTGAAGGCCAACTCTGCTGTTAATTTGCTATATTTTCTTGGAGAAACCAAAGCACAAGCACACATGCAGGGATCTCTGCCATGGCTTACTCGTGAGAATTAAGTAGATCAAGGACGAGAATATTGTTTTGTTGGATTTCCGGCAACCTAACTAGGCAAAAGTCTAGCTATCGTCAAGGCTGATGTCGTCCTCACTGTTTTATGAGAGGAGTTAATTTTCATGTCCCCAAGACCCTGGACAGGGCAGAAGGAGGATCTCGGTGCAAATTAACATTTTCCCAAGAAGAGCAGGGTAGGGAGAGGCCCTGCTGGAAGTCCTTGCAGATGATGTGGAGGGTGCAGGTGGCGGTAAGGAAAGTCAAGGGCTTGGAGATTGCCATGGACTGAATGTTTGTGTCTCCCAAAATGCATGTGTTGAAACCCCACTGTGAAGGTGTTGGAAGGTGCGGCACTCGGGAGGTCATGGGGGATGAGGGTGGAGCCCTTGTGAATGGGATTATTGCTCCTAACAGAAGAGACATTAGAGCATTCTCTCTCTTCCCTGTCCCCCCATCCCATGTGAGGCTACAAGGAGAAGATGCCATCTGTGAACCGGGAAGACGACTCTCACTAGACACCAGATTTGCCAGCACCTTGATCTTGGACGCCCCAGCCTCCAGAACTGTGAGAAATAAATGTTTTTCCTTTAAGCCATCCATTCTATGGTATTTTTTATCATAGCAGCTCGAGCAGACTAAGATAGAGACATATCAAGATCTACTGTTTGAGGGCCAGGAAACTGGGACCAAGAGGTGCAGTCGAAGTAAAATTGCCATTCTCAGCCTTAAAACTCTCTCCCAAGTACTAAACACTCTCTCCCAAGTGCCAAAATGGGCATGGGATGGTGGCCCTGGGACTGCCAGTCAAGCTGGGTGTATGGGCGGGAACATCACTGGGTCATAGAGTCTAGAGTAGGAGAGAGCCGCCATTGTCAAAAGGTGAGCCACGGTCCCTCACTCATCTGATGCCATCAGCTCACCCAGGCCCTGCTGGAGTTTGCTGACTGTATCATAGCAGATCTGGAAAGTGATGGTCGTGCTAAAGAATGCAATTACTCCCGCCTTATTGGATCATTGGCTTCCTGAACCAGAAAGCCCCACGTACATTGCTTTTGTACTTGCTAGTCAAAAGGTCCCAGTCCTAGTCATTAATTCAGCATTTTCCCCAAAGTGGGGGCATTTCCCTTGGGGTGGGGGGGGGCACAAGATGGTTTTAGGTGGCTTACGGACAGTACATAAAACGCTTGATTCACACGTTGACTACCCTTTATCCTTTCTGATGACACCCAACAGAAAGTCTGCAGTTCATGTTAGCAGGACTTTAGTGCCTTTCTGCCGTTCGCAGATCTCCCTTTGAGTCTAACTGCTAGAGTAGGCAAAAGTCTACAATGTACTCCCATCGCACTTTTCATAGTGACTTTCCATCTGCGGCATGGCATCCTGGTTTTCAATTTGTAATAGTGGCATTAAAGTCCCTTTTTAATAAATATATTTAAGTTTGAACTTAAAGAAAAATATTGAATAAATAAAAGTGCAAGCGATACTTGACTATGACAAAGAATGGTGACCTAATATAGGGATAATGGAAGTCTGGAATATAATTTAATGAAACAAGAGTCCCAAAGGTAAGATGAGTGGGAAAGAGGGAAGGAAATTAGCATTTATGGAGCGCCTACTATGTGCTCAGGCACAGGATTAGGCATTGCTTATGCCTTGGTTGTCCAGTCGATATACACAGTGAATTTATAAAAGCAATACGGCAAAGTGGTTTAAAAGTGCAGACTCTGAAACCACTTACTATTAATAGTTGTGGGACCTTGCATAAGTGATTAAACCTGTCTAGGTCTCAT
Source organism: Mirza zaza (assembly GCA_008750895.1). Classification (NCBI taxonomy): domain Eukaryota; kingdom Metazoa; phylum Chordata; class Mammalia; order Primates; family Cheirogaleidae; genus Mirza; species Mirza zaza. Next base: position 29,679 of record VSMD01076218.1, read on the forward strand.
TTTAGGGTTGCCAGAATCCACAAATAAAAATACAAAATGCCCAGTTAAATTTAAATTCTAAATAAACAATTAAAAAATTGTATAAGCATATTCCATGCAGTATTGGTGATGTACTTTTTAAAAACATTTTTTATTGTGTATTTTTAAATTGTACAACATAATGTTTTGATGTATGTATACATAGTAAAATGGTTACTATAGTTAAGCAAATTAACATATCCATCATCTCAGTTAGCTTTTGTGTATATGTGTGTATGTGGCAAAGCACCTAAAATCCACTCTTTTAGTAAAAATTCCAAATACAATAACTATAGTCCTCCTGTTGCACAATGGATCTCTATATTTGTCCATCCTATGTGTTTGCAACTTTGTATCTTTTGACCTTCATCTTCCCGTTCTCCTTCACCGGCACTACTACCACCCCTGCCCTGGTTACCACTGTCTTTTTCTCTGTGTGTTTTCAACTTTTTTTTTTCTTTTAATGGAGACAGGGTCTCACTCTGTTGCCCAGGATAGAGTGCTGTGGTGTCATCATAGCTCACTGCAGCCTCAAACTCCTGGGCTCCAGTGATCCTCCTGCCTCAGCCTCCCAAGTAGCTGGGACTGCAGGCATGCACCACTATGCCCAGCTAATTTTTTCTATTTTTAGTAGAGACAGGGTCTCACTCTTGCTCAATTGGTCTCAAATTCCTGACCTCAAGTGATCCTCTTGCCTCAGCCTCCCAGAGTGCTAGGATCACAGGCATGAGCCACCACACCTGACCCCCATTTTTCTTTCTTCAATTCCACATATAAGTGAGATCATACAGAATATTTCTTTCTACATCTGAGGTATTTCACTTAGCATAATGTCTTCCAGGTTCATCCATGGTGCAGCAAATGGCGGGATTTCCTTATTTTTTAAGGCTGGATAATATTCCATTGTGTATAGACACCACAGTTTCTTCATCCATCCATCAGTGGACACTTCAGTGTTTCCATGTCTTGGCTACTGTGAATAACACTGCAGTGAACATGGGAGTGCAGATGTCTTTGTGAGGTGACAATTTCATTTCCTTTGGGTATATACCCAGAAGAAAGATTGCTGGGTCATATGGCAGTTCTATTTTTAATTTTTTTAGGAACCTTCATACTGTTTTCTACAGTGGCTGCACCAATCTACATTCCCACTAACAGTGTATGAGGGCTCCCTTTTCTCTATACCCTCGCCAACATTTGTTGTGCCTTTTTGATAATAGCCATCCTAACAGGCGTGAGGTGATATCTCACTGTGGTTTTTGATTTGCATTTCCCTGACGATTAGTGATATTGAGCACCTTTTCATATACCTGTTGGCCATTTTAACGTCTTCTTTGGAAAAATGTCTATTCAGGTCCTTTGGCCATTTATTAATCTGGTTATTTGGTTTTTTCCTATTGCATTATGTGAGTTCTCATCTATTTTAAATATTAATCCCTTATCAGATATAATGAGTGCAAATGTTTTCTCCCAATCCATAGATGGCCTTTCCATTTTGTTGACAGTTCTCTTTGCTGTGCAGAGGCTTTTAGTCTGATGTAGTCCTCATTTATTTATTTTTGCTTCTGTGGCCTGAACTTTTGGTATGTTATCCAAAAAATCACTGTCAAGGCCAATGTCCAGGAGCTTTTTGCTATTTTCTCTTCCAATAGCTTTATGTTTTCAGGTCTTATATTTAGATCTTTTATCCATTTTGAGTTGATTTTTATGTATGGTATAATATGAAGCATATGAATCAGAGAAGAAGAAATAAAATTATCTCTATTTGCAGATGACATGATCCTATATTTGTATGAAACCCCAAAGACTCTACAAAAAAACTGTTAGAACTAATTAATAAATGAATTCAATACAGTTGCAGGATACACAATCTACATACAAAATTCAGTTGCATTTCTGTACACAAATAATGACCTACCTGAAAAAGAAATAAAAAAAACCATCTCATTTAAAATAGTATCAAAAAATAAAATAAAATATTGAAAAGTAAATTTAACCAAAAAGGTAAAAGATCTGTACACTAAAAACTAAAAAACTCTAATGAAAGAAATTTAAAAAGACACAAATAAAGGGAAATATATCCCATGTTCATGTATTGGAAGAATTAATATTGTTAAAATGGTTATACTTCTCAAAGCAATGTATAAATCAATACAATCCGTAAATTGCAATGAAATTCTTCATAGAAATAAAAAAAAAATTCTAAAATTTGTATGGAACTACTAAAAACCCCTAACAACCAAAGCAATTCTGAGAAAGAAAAACAAAGTTGGAGGCACCACATTTCCTGATTTAAAATTATATTACAGTCCCACCAGCAGTGTAGGAGTGTTCCTATCTCTCCGCATCCACACCAACATTTATTGCTTGGGGACTTTTTGATAAAGGCCATTCTCACTAGAGATAAGTGATATCTCATTGTAGTTTTGATTTGCATTTCCCTGATGATTAGAGATGTTGAGCATTTTTTTCATATGTTTATTGGCCGTTATTCTGTCTTCTTTTGAAAAATTTCTGTTCATGTCCTTTGCCCACTTTTTGATAGGGTTGTTTGATTTTCTCTTGCTGATTTTCCTGAGTTCTAAATAGATTCTAGTTATCAGCCCTTTATCGGATGTGTAGCTTATGAAAATTTTCTCCCATTCTGTGGGGTGTCTGTTTGCTCTCTTGACAGTTTCTTTGGCTGTGCAGAAGGTTTTTAATTTGATCAGGTCCCATTTATTTATTTTTGTTGCTGACGTGATTGCCTTTGGGGTCTTGTTCATAAATTCTTTGTCTAGGCCAATGTCTCGAAGAGTATTTCCAACATTTTCCTCTAGGGTTCTAATAGTTTCACACCTAAGGTTCAAGTCTGTTACCCAGCATGAGTTGATTATTGTGAGAGGTGAAAGGTGTGGGTCCTGTTTCAGTCTTCTGCATATGGCTATCCAGTTTTCCCAGCACCATTTATTGAATAAGGATTCTTTTCCCCAGTGTATGTTTTTGTCTGCTTTGTCGAAGATTAGTTGGCTATATGAGGGTTGTTTTATATCTGGGTTCTCTGTTCTGTTCCACTGGTCAATGTCCCTGTTCTTGTGCCAATATCAAACTGTTTTAATTACTATAGCCTTGCAGTATAGTTTGAAATCTGATAAATTGACTGCAAACTGGTTCAGCCTCTGTGGAAAGCAATATGAGATACCTTAAATCTACACAAGTCAATCTACCATTTGATCCAGCAATTCCTCTACTGGGCATCTACCCAAAAGATCAAATGACACTCTACAAATGGGCCACCTGCACTTGAATGTTTGTAGCAGCACAGTTCACAATCACAAAGGTGTGGAAACCAACCAGGTGCCCATCAATACATGAGTGGATTGATAAAATGTGGTATATGTATACCATGGAGTACTATTCAGCTTTAAGAAACAATGGTGATATAGCACCTCTTGTATTTTCCTGGATAGAGCTGGAACCCACTCTACTGAGTGATGTATCTCAAGAATGGAAAAACAAGCACCACATGTACTCACCAGCAAATTGGTATTAACGGATCAACACTTAAGTGGACATATAGGAATAACATTTATCGGGTGTCAGGTGGATGGGAGGGGGAGGGGCATGGGCAATATACGTAACCTTAACATTTGTACCCTCCTAATATGCTGAAATAAAAAAAATAAAATAAAATAAAATTATATTACAAATCTATAGTAATCAAAACAGTATGGTACGGGCATAGAAACAGATACATAGGCCAAGGGAATAGAACAGTGAGCACAGAAATAAACCCAAACACAGTCAACTAATTTTTGACAAGGGCACCAAGAAGACACAATGGAGAATGAATGGTCTCTTCCATTAACGGTGCTGGGGAAATTGGATTTCCACATGCAAAAGAATGAAACTGCACCCTTATCTTTGGGACATACATATATTTTTAAACCGTGCTGTTTATCTAAGATTCAGATTTAACCGGGCATGTTGTATTTAACCAGGCAATCCTTCCTCAGTTTCCTCCTCCGCAATATGGAGGTAAGTCTCTACCTCATAAATAAGTTAACACATGTATTTAGAACGGTGCCTAACACACGCTTGATGACTGTTTTATTATCTTTCTTAATTTTTTCCTGGGGTGGCCAGTAAAACTGTGCCCCTGAGACCCCTCTGGGGAACCCCAGGGCTCCACGGCACACAGTTCAGGAAACCACTCATCTCCCCCTACCTCTGTTTTGAACAAACCAAGGACGCTCCCTGAGGGCAGGGACCAGGCCTGTTTTCCTTGACAGTACGTCTTCAGCACAAGCACAGGGCCTGCAACAAGTTAAAGGTCAGCTAATACGTATTGAGTAAACCATTAAAACATCATCTTGTGAATCAAAAAGGCCAAAATATTAATAGACGAAGACCGTGCGGCTACTGGCCCACCTGATGCTTGAATCCTCAAATAAATACATATTGAGGGGGGTGCTTAGGTCTTAACGAGCATGGAGTCCACTAAAAAGTACTGAAAACCTCCATAAAACATGAGACAATAGCATAAAAGAGGTACTAGATCCATGGTGTCCTTTTGGAGCCTTTAAGAATGGTGCTATTTCTGTCGTGGCTAATCCCCACCCCGTCCCATCCCGTGAGGCTGTGTCCTGAAACCGCCTATTCACACTGTCCTGTTGAATTCTCCGGATCGACTTTTGCAATTCAGGTAAGTGCTCAAATGTGGCCAGCTCTCGTTGCTTTAGCACCTACTGTGAAATTAGCCCTGCACAAGGCACGGGGGTAAATTCAGAAAAGTGCAAGCTAGTATGCAACCTCAAGGGCTGCACAGTCTGGCTAAAATGATAAGTGCTTTACACCTCTGCAAAATAAGAGATGAGCAGAATGTTTAACGTGCAGGAAAAAACTTGGTGTGTTCTAGGCGGTCCCTGGGAAGAAAAGTAGGACCAGTGGAGGAGTATTCGAAGGTAGTTCCGAACAAGTGGAATTATCTAAAGACAGAGTGCATGGCACAGGGAAGCAGTGAGTCCCCTGACACCGGAGGCATACGAGGAAAGCCTGGACGCTCCTTCATGGGAATATTGTACAAAGGGGTCCAGCAGAAGCTGCTCGCACCGGTCTTTATGGTTCTTCCCCACGCAGAGGCTCCATGAGTCTGCCCCTGGGATGAGAGGTAACTGGTATCCAAACTGCGCCTTCCAGTTCTGGGTGGTCCACATTGCCCGAAGACGGAGCCTGCGGCTGAGCTAGCACTGTGTTGTCAGCAGAGCGAAGGGCTGGGCGGAGCTCTGTGCACCGCGCGCACTTCCTGTAGCTGCTAAGTGCAGGGGGAGGGCGTGGGGAGGGCAGAGGTGCATGCCAGTAGGAAGGGGGTAGCTGTCCTCTTCCCTATCCTGCGCTATTTGGACTCCCAGCAAAGCCAAATTATGCCCAAACCCCGCCACTTTCAGGATTGTTTTACATCGGAATTGCAACAAGATTGTACAAAGCTTTTTTTTTTTTTTTTTTTTTTTTTTTGCACCATTAGAAGATATTATCTGGGCTATGCCAGAACCATCTGGAAAGGCAGGAAGGCGCTCGGCCTGCTGCCTGGATCCTCTGCTCAGCTCAGCAGGCCTGGCGTGGAAAACGAAATGCCACGGCCCTCACCAGCCACAACTGTCCCTCCACCCGCTGCCGGAACACATCTCCAACTCGGCCACAGACGCCGGGCAGGCACACTTCTGCAGGCTCCCACCCCCTCTCGGGCCTGCTCACAACTATGTGTGGAAGACACTGCCTGGGCATATTTCAGCAGGGTATTTTGTTGTTGCTGTTGTTATCGTTTGCTTTTAAATAAGGAGCTTGAAGAGCTGGGCTGTAGTACTTAATTCGTGGGTAGGAGAAACTTAAATGGATAGAATACAACCTCAACCACTTTTCCCCTTGGACTTGCGAGTCTGCAGCCACCCAGCCCTACCACCTCCTCGCAGCACACACACTGCTGTCACTCAGACTAGCAGAGACTTGTCCCGCAGATGGGACCCACTCTGATGGCCAGGCTGGAGGAGCCCAAGCCTTGACTCTGCTTTGATGCATAAAGAGACACCATCATCCAGAAGCCTGCAAAGCAAGAATTGTTTTTTTTTTCTTTAAGAGAAAAAATATATGCATGCCTTGTTTATAAACAGCAAAGGAAAAAAAAAGATGAAATACCTGGAAAATATATATTTACTAAAAAAAAAAAAAACAGATTCTGGTGATTCTTTTTAATTGGGTTGGAAGGGGTTACTTCATTATGCAGCAAATTAGAAAATTCATAATTTATCATTGCACCCAGTCGAAATGCCACCCAACTGAGTCGCACCCCTGTGAAAACCATCACATAGTAGCAAACTGTCAAGCCTGCTGCAGCCGACGGGCAAAATTAATATGCAAATGTATGCAAGAAATTAAAAAGCAGAATTACCCAGGCAAATGAGGTAGCTATACTTGAATTGTTAGAATTATGAATAATTACTGCGAATTTTCTGCTCCTAATATAACTTGTTTTTTGATAAACAAAGACTTAATTATCGAGATGCGCTGGAGAATTTCCGTGGCGCTCATTAATCTTGCAAAAAAAACAAGTCCCTGGTGCCCAAGCCGTAATGAAGAGCGCGTGCCCTGAATCTTCAGAAAGATCACAGGCACCAGGGTGCCAGGGCTGGAGAAAAAAAATGACAGTGCCAATGTCCCCTCCTGTACCCTGGAGTGTCATAACGTCTTCCACTAACTATCAAAGGGACTTATTTATGCCAGCAGCTGAGCTATAAGTCCAATTTACGACGCCTTGAGCAGTGGTGAAATGATCTGTTGATGTGCGGTGGAAATGCCATCTTGCAGTGGCGCGCGCTGGTCCCAATGATACCAGCATGATGAGGACCCTGCGCTCCAGCGCTAATGGATGCCGCGTGACAGACCGCAATCCGCAAGAGGGACCATCTTTTAGGACCGGTCTCCATGGTTCTCCATTAATCTTGGTTGTGCCGTTCGCTGGTGTCCATGGGAACAGGGGCATTACCATAAACACTGGTTTTAAATTTTCCAGTTAAGAGTGGCAACCTGGAGGAGCAAGATGGGCAGCGCCCGGCGAGGCAGTGGCCTGTGCAGGCGTCGCCGTCTCTGACGGCCAGAGCCCAAGCCGGACGGGCGGAGCAGGGAAGCTGTCCCTTCTTCAGGCTGGTGGCCGGCAGGCGGAGGGTAGCCTGGAAGGGTCCCGGCAGCCCGGGGGGGCCGTTTCCCCAGCCCAAGAAGCCGGGGGGCCCTGTGGGAGCCGAGCTCATTTGCCAGAGTGTGCAGAGGGGCCGTCCCCCCAGGTCCTCTCAGCACACAGCCGAGGGGGCCTGCTGAGCGCGTATTATTACTTAAAACCTGGCATCTAAGCGGGAATGACTGAGTTCCCGTCATCATTAGGCCGATTAGCGCCATGATAAACCCTCACAGATCATAAGGCAAAATTACAAAACATCACTTCTGGAGCTCTGCGGTGACTGAAGGAGCTCGCGGCTACCTGCGTTTTCAAACACCTCCTTTCTGAATTCAGGTCCCCAAATATCCTGATGTCTTGACAGAACCATTTCACTGTGTAGGCAAATTGTCACCTTTTACACCAGGGCATCTGTCATTTTTATACTCAATGCCGCCTCTCCCTCCTCCTAGCTCGCCTCTCTCTCTCTCTCTCTCTCTCTCCCCCCTTTCCCTCTCTCCCCCTAGTCTCAGTACAAACCCCCTGGGAGCCCAGCACCCTCTCCAGGAATGGGCTCATATATCTCCTGCATTATACTTACACAAAAAGAAAAAACCTTCTGCAAGTCAGATAGAAATGATGTATCTCCAACATCATTCATCTCCAGATTTTATTTTTATGCAGAACTCAGAGCAGCTTGTCTTGCATTCTCTCACCTTCCCTGAGATTAATTCTCACCACGGGCCTGTGATAGGATTGTGAGGGTGAGAAGACATCCGAGCTCAACGAGAAATAAAACACAATTCAGCAACTCCATCTTCAGCCACTCACACCCATTCCTGAGGGGACGTTCCTAGAACAGGCATCCTCCTCTTCAAGTGGAAGACTCCCCCAGGAAGAGAGGGGCAGGGGAGTCCATCATCCTCTACATGTTCATCGTTCCTCTATTGGACATTTAACCAACAAGTGAAAGTGAGCAGCTGCTAAGTGCCTAGCCTAATGGGTCACAGTGGGATATAAGTGACCAGAGAGAGAGAGAGATCCAAGCTTGGTATCAAACCATACCACTTAGAAAGCTGTGTGACTGTCTTAGTCCATTTTCTGCTGCTATGACAGGATACCACAGACTGGGTAATTCATAAAGAAAAGGAGTTTATTCGGTTCTGGAGGCTGGGAAGTCCAAGAGCATGACACTGACATCTGGTGAGGTTCACGCCATGGCGGAAGGGCGGAAGGCAAACTCAAGCTCAAGACAGAGAGAGGAACAAAGCCAAAGTTATCGGGAGCCCACTCCTGCGATAGCTAACCACTCCCCTGATAACAAGATAACAACATTAACCCCTTCATAAGGGCAGAGCCCTCGTGGCCTAATCACCTCTTAGAGGCCCCACCTCTTAATGCCATTATAATGGCAATTAGATTTCAACATGAGTTTTGGCAGTGACATTCAAACCACAGCAATGACCTTGAGCAATTACTTAATGTCTCTAAGCCTCAGTATCCTCAAAGGCAGAGCTGTGGGGAGAATGACATGAGTATTAAAACCTCAGCACCGTATCAGGTACATGATGGGTAATTAGCATTATTACTAAACAATGAAGTCAGCATGGTCTCAGCCTACCCTCAGGAAGGGTACCCGTCCAGGAGGGTGTCACAGGGGGCTAGCCCCTAAAAATGTGATATGTGAAATAATTAGCAAATAATTACGAGCCAAGATAAATCAGCCAGACTTTAGCAAGAATCAGTGGGGCTCAGAGTAGTCGGGGAAGGTTTGGCAGACACCAGGCCACCCTCTCTCGCTCCGACCCCAGCCTTCGGAACTCTCTGCTGGGCCCAGGCTCTGAAACTGCATTTCTGCTTTGTCTGCTGCTCCCTGCTAGGCTTAGATGAAAAAGGGACTTGTGCTTCCTGCTCCCCTGTCGTTCTTGTCTGGCTTCGTCACCCCAGCAGCAGCAGTTCCTTTCTGAGCAGCAGCTGAGTCTAGTTTGCACTTTTTGCAACACCTACCCAGCCAGCTTTCTCTGTGTCCCGTGCTAGGGAGACCAAGCCCCACAGCCTGGGAACCCCTCAGTCCCAGGCAAAGCAGGACAGTTGGTCCCTCCCCATCCCCAAGACACCGGCCCCAGCCAAGCCGCACCTGCTCCTTGAGGTCCGGGTCCAAGTGCCACCAGCCCTGCTGCGCCTTCTAAGTTCTAGTAACTCCACCCTTTTCCTCTGGCCCCAGCCCTGGCAGGGTGGGCTGCTTCCCGTTCCCATGGTATCTTAATGCACTCTTTGCAATGGTTTGATTTACAGTGTCAGAAACAGTTAACACTTCTTTATTTTCACTTGTGGTCAACATATATATAAAACACAAAATTGAGCCACTTTATTTTTAAGTGTACGGTTTAGTGGCATTAAGTACCTCCACATTGTTGTACAACCATTATCACTATTCATCTCCAGAAATGCTTCATCTTGCAAAACTGAAACTCTGTCCCCATTAAACAATAACTCTCTATCCCCCAGCCCCCCAACCTCCCAGCCCCCCAGCCCCCCAGCCCCTGGCAACCACAGTTCCACTTTCTGCCTCTGCGAGTATGACAACTCTAGAAACCTCGTATAAGTGGAATCATACAGTATTTGTCCTTTTGTGTCTAGCTTATTTTTTTTTAGCATCATCTCCCGAGTTCATCCAGAACTTCTTTCCTTTTCCAGGCTGGGTAATATTCCATTCCATGTACTCACGGAATTGGTTGGTCCATCCACCCCTCGGCGGACACGGATTGCTTCTACATTCTGTCGATTGTGAGTAATGCTACTTCGAACATGGGTGTACAGACATCTCCTCAAGACCCTGCTTTCAATTCTTCCAGGTATATTTACCCAGAAATGGAATTGCTGGCTTGTAAGGTAATTCTGTTTTTAAATTTTCTAAGAAGCCACTGTAATATTTTCCACAAAGGCTGCACCATTGTACATGCCCGCCAGCAACACACAACGGTCCCAATGTCTCCACGTCCTTCCCCGACCTTGTTATTTTCCGTTTTGTTTTGGTAACGGCTTACCCTAGCGGGTGTGAAGCGGGACACTTCCTTATGCTGGGTTTGCTCCGTGGTAATACCCGGCTGGTTCTGCCTCCCAGCTGGCCCCTGGCTGTTACGGAAGACCTCCTGGAGGAGGTGGGATCTGACCCGGGCATTGGAGGATGAGGAACATGGAGAGGCAGGGCATGGGGCGGGCCATGAGGCAGGGGCCGGAGGCAGGGGTGACACTGCAGAGGGAGGAGCTGGAGAGGGGTGCAGTCAGACCCTCGCTGGGGTGGGGTGACTCACACAGCTGGCTTGACTTTTGTTCCCTTGGCAACCCGTCCCTGCAGCTGGAGCAAGTGTCCTCTGACTGCACCCCCCCATGGTTCCCCTAGACCTCTCTAGGCTCCCAAGGATTGGACCCGGGAAACCTAATGGAGCAAGCTGCCCCCTGAGCAGATGCAAAAACTGAAGCTTAGAGAGGGGCAGGAACTCAGCCAAAACACCCTGTGGGAACCCGGCCCTCCTGTTTCTCTCTGTCTTGCAGCACTGGTCTCACCAACCCCTCAGGGAGGGGACGTCCGCTTTTCCCTCCCAGGCCCAACCAGGGTGGTCACAGTAAGAAGCAGGTTTGACGGAGCGTCCGCAATGGGCCGCGTGCTTCACGCGCATCATGCCGCTGTCCTGCCGCAACCCTGCCCAAGGTCGGCTCTACCACTGCTCCCATTTCACAGATGAGGAAGCTGAGGCTTAGCATGCTTAAGTGACCTGCCTGAGCTAGTAGGAGAAGCAGGACCAGGATTGGAACCTGTGGTCTGACACCAAAGCCCACGGTGGGTGGGGGATGTCCCTGGGGAAGGACGGGGGTCCCCGAAGGTGCTTGTCCGGGGAGCGCTGTGCCGTGCTCTGCGGCGGAGGCTAAGAGCTCTCCAGCGACAGTCGCTGATGGCGAGTTGACTCCGCGCTCCTATGGTAACCTGCGGCAGGCAGAGGCGTTAATTGGCAGCGACAGAGAGAGCCCAGAGCCAGGCAGAGCAGGCCTGTCAAAAGTCCTGAACAAGGCAAGTGCTTTCTATATTATTTTTCCTGCCCATATTTATTATTTATTTAGGAATGTGTTTTCCCCCAAGCTCTTTCTGAGGCTGCGGTGAGGAGGGCAGGCATCGTGGGTGAATTGAGGGAAGCTGGGCTGGCCCCGCACCCAGGACTGGGACCTGCAGGGGCCCTGGTGGTGGCCCACGGCCCCGGGCGGGGCCAGCCCAGCCAGCCCGACACCAGCCCTGGGCCCGAGCCTCTTGAAGATCTGCTGGAAGCCCCAGACCTCTTACTCTCAGGTCTGGGTGGCGGTTATAGACGACTCTGTGGAAAGCCTCGGGCCCGTGGACCCCAGAGCAAGCCCCTCTGGGCTGGCCTCCAAGCTTCTCAGGGACAGGGACGGGCTGTCGTTTGCCGTGGAATCCCCTGCACCCAGCAAAGGCTGGCCTGGCACAGGCCACATGCGTGTTGAATGATGAAGTGAGCTCCAGCTAGAGATTCTCACACCCACTTTGCAGATGAGAAAACTGAGACCCAGAGAGGGCGTGTGATTTGTGCTACGCTCCGGTCTGACCCCAAAGCCCAGGCTCCATCCTCTCTACCTGGCCCTCCAGCAGTGCTGGGATCGTCGCAAGAGGTCAGCAGTTCTTAGGCGACTTGTGCCTGTTTTACAGCTGAGGCAACTGAGGCACAGAGACATCAGGCAACTTAGCAAGGTTCTCAGAAAATAAGTGGCAAAGCTGGGATTGGATCCAAGCCGGCTGCCTCCGGGGCACGTGCTCCCACCGAGCAGGCTGCCCCAGCTCCCTCGGGACTGGCTTAGGCCTTGGAAGACGGGAACACGCGAGACTCCTCGCCCTGAGGAAGGGGGCTTTGGGAGGCATCAGTGCCTGGAGCCGAAGGCCAGGCACAAAAGCCAGCCCCTCCCCAGCAGCCAACCCCTGCGCTAGCACTTGCCAGCTGGGGGCACCTCAGGCCTTAGCTCACTCGTCAGGAGGACAGGGGAGGGGACGACACTTGCCCTGAGATGTGTGCCTGGCCCTCACTCAGAGACACACACGCACACCAGAGATGGTCTGCAGAAAGCGCTTAGAGCAGTGTCTGGCCCAGAGGAGTGTCCCTAAGTACCGATTACTGCAGCGGTTGTCGTTATTGTGGTTGACGCTCATGCCCTGTTGCTCCCTGACATCCACCGCCGAGAAGCCTCAGGATGGGGGCGGGGGGACCCAGGGAAAGTGTCGAGCAGGAGACTGGAGACGGTGCCCTGTCTCCAGCCCTGCCCGGGCCCCAGGGCGGGTTCCCGACCTCTCTGTGACTAGCCCCCTCCCCGCCTCCCACTCACAATGACAGCTGTAACAGCTCCCACCCTGGTGCCGTCCAGGGGTCACACGAGATGGTCCGGCGCAGAGGGAGCGTGCCATAAACGCTGCTGCCGGGCCTGCTCTGTCTTACGACATCATTAGAAGTGTCTAGTTTGGTCAAGACCAGGCACTTTTGCATCAGATGTCTGGGCCGGCCCCGGGCGAGGCACTGAGAGAAATCGGACACATCCCATCTCCCCACCTCTGAGCTCGGAAGCTCATGCTCCATGTTGGCAAACCCGGCCCAGGCAGTGCTCAGCAGAGGTCGGTGGGGCTGAGCCACAGTTGGGAGGCGTAAGGCAGGCGCAGCACTGACAACTAGATCTGGGAGGGCTGAAGGGGCTGGAGAGGGACCTCAGAGAATGAGGACAAATGGTGGTGGGGTGTCCCAGGCAGAAGGCATTGCACAGGCAAAGGCGTGGGGACAGGATGTCCACAGGTCACTACCAGCACAGAGAACGCCTTTGTGTGAACTAGACAAAAGGCGCCTTCCGCCATGCGTGTGTCCTCAGCCTAAGTAAGGTGCACGGCTTGGAGAGGGGGCCCTGGGGTGGGTGCTGTGCCCTGCTCACCCCTTGGCTGGGAGCCCTCCTGCAGTGAGCAGCCTGCCCTGGGTGTTCGAGAAAATGAAGAATCGGTGGATGTTGCTGGAATACAAAGTCCATGGGGAGAGGGGTCCAATGAGAAGGAAAGCTGGAAAGATCTGGCACCTCCTGGAGCAGAGATGGCAGACTGGCTGTGTGTCGTCTGCCTGGAGTGGGAGGCGGAGCACAGAGAAGACACAGGCACGGAAGCTCCATCACAAAGCGAGCTGAGATCGATGAGTGATGTCTGCCACGGGCACAGACAGCGAGGGCGCGGCAGGAGCGTCCTGCGCCATGTGGTCTCCTTGTCTGAGAAAAGACAGCAAGCAAAGGAACTGCATTTTAGTCTGGTGATGTTGCCGGGAGGACTTTCCTCCCAAGAGGGTCTTGTGGGGCTGATCTGGGCTGCAGCCGTGTGGGCCCCCAGCCCCCTACACTTAATCCTTTCCCAGATAAGCAAACAAAACAGAGGTGGGGGGGGGGGGGGAATCCACCGACTTGGGCAGAATGAAACTGCAGCAGCTTTGCTGAGACAGACCTGCCTCTGCCTCATGCAGACAGAGCCTTGGGCACAGACACTTGCCCCCAAGGAGTTTGTGAGACGAGTGCAACTCTAAAAATTAATTTTTAATTGGCACACCCTTGCCACGGGAGGGAACAAAGGAGGGAAGGAACTGCTGGGGAGAAGGCTCCTTCTCCTCCCAGAACTCAAGCCCCTGGCTCCCCCAGATTTCTCAATGACCCTCTAACCCCTGCTGTCACCCGATGTAGCCACAGACTCCCTGAGGATACTGAGCATTTGAACTACGACCAGTCTGAACTGAAATGGGTCTTACATATTCACCAGGTTTCAAAATTTCGGTGCAAAAACAAAACAAAACAAACAAAAAAAAAGAATGCAAAATATCTCACTGATCATTTTTATATTAATTACATGTTGAAATGTAATACTTTGCATAAATGAGTTAAATAAAATATAGTATGAAAGTTTATTTCTCCTGTTTCTTTGCACTTTAATGTGGCTACTAGGAAACATACGATTACACACGCGGCTTGCTGCTGTATGTTTCCGTGGGACAAAGCTGCTCTCGACTTTCTGCAGGTGATGCCGGCTGCCCTGGGGCCGGCTCCAGAGGCCTGGGCTCTGGCCACAAACATGTACAAGGAGGGCATGTCCCCGGCCCACAGCAGGACCCCTTATAGACTAGGAATTCTAGCCTGAAATCCCAGAAGAGAACCTTTGTAGTCTCATTACATGGGATTTGTATTCTTTAAGGGAATCTCTTCATTTTCTTTTATGAATAGACTTTGTTTTCTGGAGCACTTTTAGGTTTGCAGAAAAACTGAATGGGAAGTGCAGGGGCTTCCTTCAGACTGGCAGTTCCCACTGTTGTTAGCAGTCTGCACTGGCGTTTCCATTGCACTTGTGACACTTGAACCGATATTGATATATTATTAATATAGGAAGTCCTTAGTTTACCTTGGGGTTCACTATGTGGGTTGTACACTCTATGGGTTTTGACAAATGTCATGGATCCACCATCACAGAATCGTTTCACTGCCCTAAAAACCACCAATGCTCCCCCTACTCATCCCTCCCCACCTCCTCCCGATTCTTGGCAACCACTAATCTTTTTACTGTCCTCATAATTTTGCCTTTTCCAGAATGTGATATAGTTGCAATTATCCAGCATGTAGCCTTTTCAAACTGGCTGATTTCATTTAGCAATGTGGATTTAAAGTTTCTCCATGTCTTTTTGTGGCTCGACAGTTCATTTCTTGTCTGTAAATAATATTCCGTTGCATAGACTTACCCCGGGTTGTTTATTCGCTCGCTCAGCAAAGGGACATCTTGGTTGCTTCTAGGCTTCGTTGGTGACTTTTTAATGGATTTTTAAAAGTTAGATTCTTCAGCTCTCACTCTATTAGTCATTTAGAAGAATAATAAAACACAGTTTTGGAAGTGGAAGGAGGAACTCTCAAGGGTGCGTCTCAGATCCCCAAGGGAGACGGTACAAAAGATGCCGGGTTCAGGATGCCGGGGTTCGGGAATGCCGCATGAGCACCTGCTACCTCCAAGCCAAACTGCAGACACAGGACCTGCTGGACAATAGGGGTGAGGGAGGGGAGGACAATGAAGGGTCTTTCATCTGCTGAACACCAGCCGAGCGCTAGGTTGCCACTCATGTTTTTAATCCCAATCAGTAACGTATGGAATCTAAATCACTAAGCCTGTTTTGAGCTCAGAGACACTATGTAACCTGCCCAAGGGCACACAGCAAGTTAAGCACCCGAGCTGAGCTTGGAGGCCAGGCTGCCTGACCCCAAGGCCATGTGTGTACATCCCAAAGGGGAGCATGCCCCTGCCCTGGGAACAGGGCCCTCATGTCTGGCATCTTTGGGATGTAGTAGCAACTTCACCCCAAGATCTTGGGGTCTTACTCAAAATTTCCATTCCAACATCTTGTTCCAAATACAATTTCCATGTGAGTGTGAATCTTGCCTGTTCTTGTCACTACATTATCTGCAGCACCTTGCACTGTCACCCAGTGCCATTGAGTGCCTGTCACCCAGTAGGCACTCAATAAATACTTGCTGAAAGAATGCATGAGGACGTAAATGCATAAATGGCACACAGTCTGTGCTCTCCGAGAACTCACAGTCTAGAGGAGAAGAAAGAAGGGAAACACGGCTGGTTGGAGAGTGACAGAGGGCACAGGTACCTTGTACACCAGGAGCACTCCCGTGGGGCATTAAGGAGGGCTTCCCGAAGGAGGTGATGCTTACACAGAGTCTTGAGAATGAGCTAGAACCAGGAGAAGAGGAAAGGGAAGGAAACTCAAGGCAGAAACCCAAGGCAGGGAACAGGACAGGCAGCGTGGCTGGATAGAAGGGGAGGTAGAGGTGCAGCCCACAGAAGCCTGTGCCAGCCATGAGTAGCCTTGTAAGTCTCAGGAAGAACCCTGGAGTCTATCACACAGGCACAGAGATGGTCCCCAAAGGAATGCAAGATATGGGGGGCTGGGGAGTCCTCCTCCAGTTGGAGGGAGACTCAGGCCCCAGGAGAGACATCAAAATATAAAAGGTGCAGGTGATCTGTGCACTGGGAAGCTGCCTCGCACGGGGGTCGGCAGCATGCCCTTTGGCACCAATCAGACCTGGGCTTGGGCAGCTGTGTGACACCAACTCTGGTAGACACCTTCCCTCTAAGCCTGCGTCCTCACCCGGAGTACGGAGCCGTGTGAGCAGCGAGGGGTAAACGGGTCACCTCGAGCACAGGGCCTGGCACACAGGAGTGCTCAATAAACAGCAGTCATCGCTATCGATAAATAGGAGCTATTACCATTATTTATGGAACCAGCACATGGGGGTGTTTTTTTTTTAAAGGTTGAAAAACACCGCCCTAGGGCGCCATTAAAACAGTTTTAAGGGGGACACTGGCGGGATCTGACCTGCAATTTAGAAAGACCCCTGAGGCTGCGGTGGGAGGTGGATGAGAGGAGGAAAGGCACAGGAGAGACCAGTGAGGAGGCGATTTTTGTCCAGCAGGTGAGAAATGCCGGGCCGGGCGTCGGCAGGAGATGAAGATGAGCCCGCCTGGAGGTATCTCCCCACTTGGGGCCCAGCAGGGCGGGGTGATTGATCCATCTCAGGGTGAAAGACGGAGGCAGGGTGAGAAGGACTGGCTTGGAAGGTCAGCGGAGAAAGCAGGACCACGCCCACCCTCCAGTGCATGAGCAACCGGAGGGAAGGGACGCGGCCACCCAAAGCTGCCCCTGTTGACAGCAGAGTCTGCTGAAAGCTCTTGACTGCCACGGGCCGTTTCCTACGGTGTTGTTTTGGAGATGAAACGTGGATACTGTTCACGTTTCATTTTTATTTCTTGACCACTTGACTGCAAAGCCGCAGTCACGGAGTCTCCTTGGGTTGGTGACACCGATGGCTTATTTTCAGTTTACACGGGGCATTTGGGATCCTGTTCGTGGAGGTTAAGGGAAGCTCATTCCGTGGCATCACTGGAACTGTCAGGGCCCTGTGTTACTTACAGATCACCATCGTCCCATTCGTAGAAACAGAACACGGTGTGTTTTCACGAGAACCCTCGTGTTCCACTCGCTGGTTGTCCAGCTGAGATGAGCATCACTTGCGAGGGTGGACGCGTCCGCCCAGCTGACAGTCACTCTCCCCTGCCGGACATTCTTAGGTGGCGTGTTGTGGTTTTATCCACATCGGTAACTACCCTTTCCTTTCTCCTTTCTTCTCTCCTGCTCTCCGCATTTACCCATTCTTTTCTTTACTTACGTGAGGCTGCCTTAGCGTGCCCTAAAATCACACGTAACACTCTGCAAATGAATAGCTATACCTCTTCAATTAGTGTCTCTCTCTCTCTCTCTCTAATTTTTTTTTTTTTTTTTTTTTGGTCGGCTCTCATTGCCTCTCCAGCTCTGCATATACAACATACAAGGTACGCTCACTGCATTTAAAATCCAAGTTCATAAAAGTTCGATGCACGAAGAAACCGTCAATGACAGCAAAACAAGGTCCCTGAAGCCCCGTCGCTCGAGGCTTTGTAACAGATGAGAGCACAAAGTATCTCCGAGATACAGCATTTACAAAACTACTTTAAAAGAATTGCAAGTCATTAATCACAAGTTCTTAAAAATCAGTCTTCTCTTATTTGTTCTAATCTAGCTAAATGGCCCTGGAAATACAGTCCGTGGTTTGCTCGATAAATGCAAGTTGAAAATCATAATGTTCTCATCCAATTTCCAACTCATACATCGTGTTATGGATTTTTTTTTCCTCCTAGCGTTTCTCCAGTCCACTAAATATTCCAGACATACAAGAGTCTTCATTTGATTCATTCTAATAACTTTTTTCATCAATATGACTTTTGAGAATGCATTGGTATAGCAAATTAAATATTATTTATGACTTTAATTTGTGTCCTATTTGGATTTTACATTCACCGGGCCAACTTGGCTATCATCATTATCATATTGTTTTAGACTACTCCTAAAATTAAAATCCACTCTCGTCTTTAAATGTTTTATTGTGCTTGTCGTTCTTGTTTTGTGCCGTCCCGAACATGATTAATTCTGTTAGTCAAGTGCATATGGCCCGCCTGGCCACCGTCCATTTCCTTCCTCACGGCTGCCTGCGAATGAGCACTTTATTATTACTTTCTTCGTCTTTTCAATTACCAGATGTGCTTCCCCATTCTTGGGGCCTCCGCACTGCACAAATCCAAGCCTTTGCTGTGACTTTGGAGGCCTGTGTGATGTGGCCCCTGCTCCAGCCTCTCCTCCCTCCAGCCTCACCAGCCTCCTGGCCTCCTGTCAGCTGCTGGGACGCACCAAGCCTCTGGGCATTCCCATGTGCCCGTCCCTCTGCCTGCAACGCTCTTCCCTCTCCGTTCTCGTGACCAGCTCTTGCTCATCCTTCTGCACTCCTCAGAGAGGTCTTCCCAGACCCCTCTCCAAGTGAAACTTCCTCTCCACCACCACCACCCCCACCTCCCTGCACCCCAGGCTCCACCTTTTCTCCTCCTAGCACGCATCTCTACCCGTGGGATTTGTTTACGAACTGCATGCGTGTGGTTCGTCTCTCTGCTGCATCCGAGCAGAGATTTTATCTGCCTCGGTCACTGCTGTGTACCAGGGACTGGCACAGCCCTGAAACCTTAGGTCCCCTGGAACAGAGAGGGAAAGGACGGGGAGAGAGGGAAGGAGCTGGCAGCAAAACGTCCCAAAGCAGAGGATGCCAGGGCCCAGACGTTCTTCAGGGATCTTCTCCAGGGTGAGTCGAGAATGACAAGCAGGTGCTCAGACACTCCGGTGAGTCTCGAACACGAAGAAAGAAGTATCAAGGCAATTAAGAGGGTTTGGGGGTTCCACGGCCCCTTCGGAGAGATTTTTCTCTGATGATAGAATTAAAATAACACTGCACTGAGGATGGTCAATGCCAGAGAGGGTGTGGTCTCTCCTTTGCCGCGAAGTAGGTAGAAATAAGCACAGGGACACTATGAGCTGGGCTGGTAAGTGCCATTCTGCACCAAAAGCCTCCTCAGAAAAGTGGCCGACCTCAGGGATAGGGCGGGAAAAATAGAAGATGAGGCTGGAATATTTTATGGTGCCAAAAAAGTAAGAAAGTGCTCAAGGAATCATGGGAAGATGCCCAAAACACACAGGACCCAGTTTGAGAGGATTCCCACTGTCCAACCCAGGGATCTTTGAGCAATGAAATAAATAATAAGAGTAAGGCTTCTAACCCACTGAATCAGGTAAGTTAGAATCTGTGGGCGCATTCTGATATAAAAATATGAATAAAGAAAGAAATGGACGAGAAGTAAAAGACAAAATCACCTTGTGGTCAGAAATCCAGGCCACGTACCTTTAGATGCCAGTCTGCCACGCTGGCTGTCCCCATGAAGAGCGGCCCACCTGGCGTCTGCCGTCCCACCTGTCTGGGAACAGGGGTAACGTGAGCACCTTGCCCTCAGGTGCTCATGGGGCCGTCGTGGGAGGAAATGAGTGGTCAGCATGGGAGAACCAAGCCGGGTGCTCCACACCAACGAGACACAGGTGGCTGTCATCATCCTTGCGATCAGCGTGATCATTTCTTTTACGGCCTGAACACCGACAGCAGAGGCCTTGACAAAATGACTTCTAGAGGTGTCTCTCTGCCACTTTAATCGGCAGGTGTGGCCCTCCCGCCAAGGTGTGGCCTTCCCCGACAGTACTGTTTAATTAGCCCCTTTCCATTTTCTCCTGTCACTTATCAAAACGTCACAGTTAACAAAGTTTTAAATTATGCATTTGTTTGCAGTTTACGTGTCCTTTGTCACTCTATAGACTATAAGCTACGTGTGGGAAATGAGGCCTGCAGGTCCATTTGACTGTAAATTTTATCTCAAGGGCCTCACCCAGCACCTGGCAAACAGCGGGGTCTCAGTGAATGAATGGAAAAAAGAACTGTGGCAGCTCAGTGTCCGAAGAGGCCTCCGTCTTCACAGCAAGCCGCTGGACTCCTCTGTTAGCCTCGCCCAGGTCTCCACTTGACCGAGCCCCCAGGCACAGAAGTCTCTAGGCATTAACGTGCACCGCTACGGTCTCAATTAATGTCTGTGTTCCCCCCAAAATTCACATGCTGAAATCCTAACCCACGAGGCGGTGGTGCAAGGAGGCAGGGCCCTTGGGAGGCTATTAGGTCACCAAGAGTGGCACCCTCATGATTGGGATTCGTGTCCTTCTAAAAGGGGTCCCAGAGAACCAGCTCACCCCTGCAGCCATGCGAGGACATAGCCAGAGCACCACCAATGCACCAGGAAGCTGGCCTCACCAGACAGCGAGTCTGCCAGCACCTTGACCTTGGACTTCCCGGCCTCCAGAACCATAAGAAATAAATTTCTGTTGTTTTTAAGCCTCTCAGTGCATGCTACTTTGTTACTGCAGAGCCCGAGTGGACCAAGACAAGGGCTCACGTTGTGATAGATCTATTCCAAGCGGTTTATTAATTAATACACAAACTCATTGTAACTCTGCTAAGGGGGTAAGTTTTTAACCCTCATTTCACAGACAACACAATTGGGTCACCAGAGAGCCTAAGCAAGTTTCCCAGGTTCCCGCCGTTAGTGGAGTCAGGATTCAGACCCAGAGGGAGTCTTCACCTCTGCACGACGTCCCTGAGGATCCAAAGTCGGCAGAGAACTTGGGCTGGAGCACGTCTATGGAAAGCAGGAGTGACCATTTATGAGCTAGCTCAGTGTGTGCTAGACGCACTCCTGGCACTTTTCATACTTTGTTTTCTTAACCCTCGAGTGCCACCACCGTACCACACCAGCATGCCCGTTGCCAAAATCCCCCAAAAAATCCCTGCAGGTGAGTTGAGAGCCGCTGTCTGACCGCAAGATGTCCTGCCCTGAAAGTCCATCTGCATTTCCTGCTGCTTCTTGCGCTTTTGTACTGGGAGGAAAGGAGCGGGTGGGAGAGTGGAGTGAGAGAAAAGGAAAAATCAGCCAGCGTCTCCACCAAACATTTCCAGTGGCAGGGGGTTGAGTGATGGGCTCACCTGAGCCAGTGACCGCCACCCACCTGGAGGGGAAAGCCATCGCATCCCCATTACGACAAGGCTTCTGCACGATTGAAACGAGTCTCGTAATCCTTGTGTAACTGTTATTTTAAAACTATCTCTATTTTCCTTTTTCTTTTTTTAATTTACCCACTCGCAAGGAGAGGAAGGTGGTGGAGGCCCCCCTCGGCGGAGCCCCCAGGCTGCGTCCGAGCAGGTGAGTCAGCCTCGACCCTCACGCGCCGGCCCTGTGCTCTGACGCCAGGGGCCCCAGCAGCCCTGGGGGGATTCGGGGCCGTGCAGAGATGAGGGGACCGACCGGGATGGGGAGCCCCTAATCCTGCACGACCGCTGTTCTTGTAAAAGGGGAAAGGAGGACGCAGACGCGCACAGGGAGGACGCCGCGTGAGAGCCGAGCTCTGCTGCCACACCGGGGAGCTACCACAAGCCCGGAGGGAGGCCTGGGACAGACCCTCCTCTGGCGCCTTCGGAGGGAGCGTGGCCCTGCCCACAGCTTGATCGTGGACTTCCAGACTCCAGGACTGGGGAGAGAGTGGATTTCTGTTGTTCAAGCCACTCGGTTTGCGACGCTTTATAATGGCAGCCCCAGCAGACGCACGCACTGTCCCTTCCCGCATTGTCCGAATCGGGGATCGCAGTATGACTCCAGGAAACTGACACGGCAGGTAACGTTATGTCGCCATTTCACACATGGAGAAATTGAGGCTCAGAGGAAAGGAGCTGGCCAAGATCTCGAGAAGGACTGAACCCCGCTCAGGCTGACCCTCAGCCCCCAGGGACATGAAGTGTCAGGAACTTGGTGATTCTGTTTGTGGTTTCCGGGCAAGGACTCAACGAAGGGCCTCAGAAGCGCAGCTCGGAGCTGCCCCCCAGCTGAGCCCTGGGTGGGGGAGAAGAGGCCTGGAAGCTTCCGGCCTTTCCAATTAGCTGGTAGTTGGCCTCGGGGACGGCCCTCGCCTTCCTCGTGGTTTTGTGCCCTCTGCCACAGGCCTTGCTCAGGAGAGTTAGGGCCCACCTTCTCAGTCCTCCTGTGAGACCTGTCCCTGTGGGCAAGTCCCACGTGGCAAGTCCCCACCCCCGTGGGACGTCTCAGGGCCTGCTAGAGTGCGGCCCTAGCAGGACCACACACAGGAGCCAGAGCAGCGAGACCTGGTGGGATTTCCTGGACGGGGTTGGAAGCGGTTCCACCCCAGCGGCCGTGGCGCCCGGGCAGGGTGGAGCTAGTGGACCTCTCTCCAAGCACAAGGAAGGGGTGGGAAACGTGCTCTGAACCGTGTGAGCAGCACCACGGACCCTGCGGCGCCCCCGCCCCTCGCACACGAGCGCTGCACACTCCTCCCACCTGCCTCAGTCGTCCTATGCGGTTCCCAGCCGGGCGGGGTCACGAGCCGCATTCAGAAGGGAGTTCTGGCCTCGAGAGGGCAAAGGAGCTGCCTGTTGGGGCAGAACCAGCGGGCGCTGCATCCTCCTCCCCACCGGACACGATCTAGCCACGGAGCCTTCCCTCCACCCCGCCTCTTCTCCCCACGGACAATAAACCTCCTTCAAGGTCAGTTCGGGGTCACCCTTTGGAAGGCTTCTGGGCCCCCAGCCCCCACACTCGGCCTCCGCCCCCTGTGGCATCATCTTGGCGGGGCTGTTTCCCCGCCACACGCAGGCTTCGGCATGGAGGCCATTTAGAGTCGCCTCTCTGCGCTGGTGTTTTAGAAGTGACCCAAGGGACAGTCCTGCGGGCTGGTGGAGGACTTTGCCTGCATGGTGGCCTTAACCCCATGACTCGTCCTTGGTACCTGGGTAGGTCGGGCAGTGCATGAGGGACTTATGTGACGACTGGGGCCCCTGGCCATGGAACCAGCCTGCCGGGGTTCCAATCTTGGCTCTGCTATTTACTAGCTGTGTAGACTCTCGAGTACACTGCTTAGACTCTTGCGCCTGCTTCCTCGTCCACAAAATGGGGAGGGGAGAAGTCACTCACAGGAACGTCACGTGGCTCAAATCCACACGAAGCACTGAGAACAACATCAGGTGCAAAGAGAGTGCTCAATACACGGCAGCTCTTCTTGCCATCACGAATCCGCCTCTTTCCGACTCCCCGGCCCTGCACGCCAGGTGCACAACTCTGTGGCAAGTGACATCACCGCTGCAGAGGAGTCCCTTTGTTTATAAAACAAGAAGATGAAAGGAGCTGACCACCAAGCTCTCTTCTACCCTAAATTTTTCCACTTCCGTGATACATTTCAGATTGCCGTGCGGAGTCCTCCCCCAGTCCCCAGGACTGGCCCTGGGGTCACTTCCCGAACAAGGAGACAAACGCGCCAGCATAAAGAGGCAGGGAGGCCACGGCAGGGCGAGATGAAGACCACTCTTGCCAGGGGACAAGCAGCCACGCTGGTGGGAAGGCTTGGAACTGCTCTCAGAAGCCGTTCAGGCTGGTCTGCGTAGCCACATCCAGATAAGCATTTTATTTACGCCCAGAAAGCTGAATGGTGACAATTAGCTTCCAGCTCTGTAACGACATCCCCTCCTATCATTCCAGCCCCATCCTCCCTGCTCA
Source organism: Mirza zaza (assembly GCA_008750895.1). Classification (NCBI taxonomy): domain Eukaryota; kingdom Metazoa; phylum Chordata; class Mammalia; order Primates; family Cheirogaleidae; genus Mirza; species Mirza zaza. The sequence goes on from VSMD01076218.1 coordinate 53,513, forward strand.
TTAGGGCAAAACTCTCGTTAGCAGGTTTGCAAGTTGGGGACGGGGAAACAATCAGAAGCAGGTGGGTGGGCCCCGCAGGTGTAGACGCTCCTTCCTCCAGAAGCAGCCCGCGGCCCTCTCCTCCCCACCTCCCTCCTGCCAGGGTCGCCTTCTATCCCTGGGCAGGTGGGGCAAACGCTTGTCGTCTGCCTAATTGTTGAATAGGATAATATGCTAGATTTCAAAATAATTAGCTTGCTGGTAATGAGGGTTTGATGGTTTCTGTGCAATTAGACGGATGGACACAAACGCTTTGTTTTTAACCTTTGGCGAGGCTAATGGCCTCAGGTGGGAATAGGGCAGCGCTGCATTTTGAAAGGAGGAAAAAAAAATACCCTGGGAACCTCAGAGAAAATAAGTCACAGGGTGGGCTCCTTCCTGCAGGTTTGCTGCTCTGGATACCTGGCCAGATGTTCCCTGGACATCAATAATGAGGGACTTCAGACCGACAGGAACGGGCATCAGCGGAGCCGGCTCGCTCTGGGGTTGAATCTGCTCGGCAACCCTTCTTGACTCTGTGCCCTAGAGCAAGCCACTTGACCTTGCTGAGCCCCAGGTCCTCATCTGCAAAACGGAGAAGGCAATACCCACTGTGCACAGGGCTGTCATGAGTGTCTGGCACCCAGTGACCGTGTGGTGAAGATTTGGTGAGGGGGGGCGGGGCCGGGGGAGCTCAGGGCAGAAGCATCCAGAAGCCCGAGCATGGCAGAGCCAGAAATGGGCAGTGAGCCCCTTTCCACCAACACAGTAGAACTGGCATCTTCAAAGGTTCAGGTAACCGTGGCTGCTTAGAAATTTCCCCAAAACAATACCAGAAAAAAGAAAAAGAAACCACCAGCTTAATTGAGGCTTGGAAGACTGGAGTCACAAGTCCACAAGCACGGAGCCTCGGGGCCTTGAGAGAACACCCTTCCTCTCCACGAGCCTCAGCTTTCTTGTCCCGTCGGACAAAGCCCCTCCCTGTCTCACCTGGCAGCTGTGGGAACCGGGTCTGCAAGGTCAGACAAGGGGCAGGGACCTGGACACCAGGCGAATGGGGCAGGGCGGTCAGAAGATGTGGTGGCTTCTGGTGGGTCCCACAGGCTGTTGTCTTCAAAGGCAGGTGTTACAGCAAGTTGGGAGAAGCTGACCCAGGGCCTGGGCAAGCGGACAGTACTGGGGAGGGGTTTACCCACCCAACACACATCTTCCGAGCCATTGATCTGTTCAGGGTCCGGCGCTTTCATGTGGGGCGCAGAAAGAAATAATGTCCAGCCCCTGCCAGGGGAGTTGTCACAGGGCACAGTGACAGGCCACTGGAGTGAAATTTGGAGAAAGCATAGATGGCAGAATAATCAGCTCGGCCAGGACAAGTCAGGGAGAGCTTCCTGGAAAGTTCCCGGCCGGACCTTGAAGAACGAATTGATGGAGCCCCACAACAGACAGGGGTCAAGATTAGGATTTCAAACTACAGTGCATGTGGGTGGTCCATGGGAATACATTTCCCCTTAATTCCAAGAGGGGTAAAAATCTTTCTTGGCAATTGCAATCGTGTGAAAAGCCAATTCTGAATGCTAGGCGGCTCCAGCAACCTCTACTAAGCCGTCTGTCTGTCCCCACACCCCCCTTCAGTGCCCCTTCATCACCAGGCTGGAAACTCCTGGGACGTGTGGTCAGCAGTCGCAGCGCTGAGAGGAGGAGAGGCACCCAAGGCTGGTGTCTTCAGCACCGTGGACAGCGGCGCGGCTGCCCGTGCCCCAGTGTTAGGGAGGCAGCTCTTTCCTGCACGCCCGCTTGGGTTCTTCTGAACTGTCTTCCTCACCCATACTCAGGGCCACTTTCTTCTCCTATGACATTTTGTGGCACTATTAGTAAACCAGGTGCCAAGTTTTGCTAGAATCCATTCAAATGCCTACGGCTGCACTTAGAGATTTTTTTTCTCCAGGTGCCACTTTGGTCCCGGCCGGCAGAAGCCCCACAGATGAGAGTGCTCTGGCTCCCTCTGTGAGTGTGGGAGTGAGTGGGAGGCTGGGGCCCACCTGGGCTCGGATGCTGGGACCAAAGGGAAAAGAAGGGCAGGTGTTCAACGGAAGGCAAGGGCCTCGAGACTCCCCTGGGCCCCAGGCGAGTCCCAGGCTGACGCTGCCTGTAATCCCCCCATTATAGGACAGAAGCCCAGGGGACCTTGCTCCAGTCGGCTCTGCCTCCTCTCTGGCCCCAGGAGCCACCTCCCCTACGGGAAGGTCAAGGTGGCTTCAGAGAAAGTCCCGAGCCAGGGCCGTGCCTAAAGCAACTAATTCCATGGAGGAACACAGGTTCCTGCTAAAAACTCGAGGTCGGCCTGAGGAAGTGACACCCTCAATCATCCCACCCAAGTCAGACATCCGGTTCAAAAGGAAATGGCGGAGCTCTGTACTACCGCAAAGATGGCGTCGGGAGCGCTGAGCGCCTGCTTGTGAGCATGCCTTCCTCTGAGGATCGCCAAGCCAGGGGAGACGCCAGAAAGGTCTCTCTGATGCTGTGGGAACCCCCCCAAATGTCCACTGCTGCCACAACAGAGCTGGGGTGGAGGGGGCGTGTTGTTGCTCAGCCCAGCCACCCCGGGCACAGAGGCCGTGGCTTCATGGAGCAGCCACTAGCCCAGAAGCCAGAGCCTGTGGTACTCGTCCTGTTGGCGCCACTTTCCTGGTTACCCACCGTCACTCCGAGAACCACCCTGAGGACTTGTGCACTGCGCTCACGACACCTGCCTGTCTTGCAGGGTGGCCAGGCAGGTCGAGGGGCGCTGCTGACCCTGCACCAGGCTTCTCCTTCCCTTTGTGCCTCGCTGGACAAAGCAGCCCCATGACATTCCGTAAGTGCCCACTCATTTTTAATTTGGGGCGTGTTGCCATGATCTCAGTGCATGTTAGCCACCAGCATTATAATTAGAGCACCTGCAACGTACCAGGCGCTGTGTGGACATTAGGACTATAATGTCGGACACAGGAATCCCACAGTCAGCCGTCAAATGCCTATATTTTATAATAAGCACCAGTGACCTGTTGTCCCACCCAACAGACAGTGGCTTCCCAATGCTCCAACCCCACGGAGCAGCACCGCAGCTAACACACAGTAGGTCTCCGTCTTAGCTAAATGAATAAAGACAATTGAAAATGTTTTTAAAATATCAATAAAGTGCTATGAGGGTGTGAATGGTTATTAACAACAGGAACAACGCTAAATTCCCTAGCCATCTGCCAGAGATATGAAAATCAGAAGAAATAACAAGAAGTGGAGGCTCTACTCGTGTTTCAGTTAATCGAATGAAGAGGGGTGGTCCTGATGACAATGACAGGGCCAATCCAATCAGCTCCTGTGGGTCCCCTCTAGCTGGGGTGGTCAGAAAGCCCCTCATGGTGAAGGGGGCATTTCAGCTTGGAGTGGGGGAGACGGGCCGGGGGCTTATGGCATGGGGAGGGTGGAGGGCACAGAGGAGAGGCCAGGACTGGCTGGGTTTGGCCAGCCCAGCAGGTCTGTGGTCCACTCCATCAGATCACACTGCTTCTTCTTTAACATGCAGTCTCCCAGGCCCCCCGGAATCAGGATCTACGAAGAAGCCCAGGAACCTCTGTTTAACCAGCTTCTGAATAGGATTCGGATGCAGAACCAGACCTCCAAATGGACCCCCGAGTTCATAATGGGGTGGGTGGATGGGTTACAGGCGAAGGACAGACCACGATGGCCCTTGGATGATGGGCTTTCATCTGAAGGCAAGCGGGAGCCACAGAGGGCTTTAGCGTACAGAAGTGCCCCGGTCAATGCTGTGAATGAGGGGTGAAAGATGGATTGGGAGAGGGGAGAAACTGGAGGCAGAAAGCCCTCCTGGGGAGCTGCTGTGACAGTTCAGGTGTGAAGAAAGGATGGTCTAAGCCCAGACAAAGGTAGCAGGGACAGAGGGAAGGGGGTGGAATTGAGAAGCTCTATGGAATAGAATTGACGGACTTTGGTGACTGATTGGATGGGGAGGGACAAAGAGGGCAGTCAGAGATGACTTATTCAAGATGCCTTTGGTGTTTTTAATATAAAATACAAATATGAACGTGTGCGATCTTATATTCCTTAATACTTATCTGATTTGAAGAAACAGCTCCCTATCTCTCAGCTCCCATAGACTTAGGACGGCTCGAGACAATATTAATAATGATGTATTTTATAGTATATGAACTTTGCCATCTGTGGTACCAGCATCAAAAAGTCAATATGAGTAAATGGACGAGCTTGTCAATGAATAAAATTAATTTTCTCTTTCTGCTGCATCACTAAACATAATTTCAGAATGTCATGGTAATATTTGCTGTCCATTATCACGGTCGTGAGACGGAGAGGCAGTCAAGCTAGAATACGGAAAGAAACGGCCACCTCCTAGCATCTGGCGCACGAGAAGCACACAGGCTGCTGAAACAGGCGTTCGTTCCAGCAGGTACATGGCCCCGGTATCTTGCCTCAGAATCTGCCACATTTGCAGCTGAGAGGCCTCTGCCCTTTGAATGTGAGCAAATGGATCTTAACACAGTGCCCAGTTTTAACCTACACCCAAGTGTTCTCTAATAGAACAGAGGGCCAGGCCTGGGACGAGACCCTGGGGACCAGAAAGTCCAGCCCCCCGGTGTGAGGGACAGGGAGAAAGAGATGACAGAGGATGCCACACAACACAGCCAGGATTCGAACCCATGGCTTCTAGACCCTGGAATCCCATGGCATCGGCAAGGTCCTTCCGGCACGGAGGAAGTGGGGAGAAGGGCTGCCTCGAGGGTGCAGCCGCTGTCTGTGCAGAGAACCCGGAGACGCCGCGTCAGCCAGAAGGAACTCGCGGGCAAGGGCTCGTTCATTCCGTCGACTGGCCGTTGGGCCCCTGCGACAGGCGGACGCCGTTTCACGCCCTGAGGGCAGAGCAGAGAACCAGCCACGCAAAGCACCTGCCCTCACAGAGCTCACAGTCGGGTGGGGAGAAGCCACAAGCGCATGGGCAATGAATAAATGAACGAGAAAATGCAGGTGGCGGTGCACGCTCTGAAAGGAACGAACAGGGTGATGGCGGAGAAGGCAGCGGGGTGGCCCGGTGTGCGGGGCAGGGGCCTCCCGGGGGAAGGGACTCCCAGCTTCTGGACCTCTGAGCCACCCTTCCCAAATACCGGAGAAGGAAGAGCAGCCACCATTTCCAGGGCGCTTCTGGTGCTCCCTTTGCTGAGCACGGCCTTGCGGGGACGTCACGACAGCCCACCGGGACAGGTTCTGCCACCCCAGGGCACTGATGAGGCCAGCGGGGTCCAGAAGAACTGTGACGGTCTGAGAGGCATGTCCAGGCCCCACGCCCCGTCCGGCTGACCCCAAAGCCTCTGTCCTAAACCCTGCCTCCCAGCAGCGCCGCTGCGGAGTTCAACATCTCCCGCCGGGCTGCGCTTTCCCGTCGATTCTCCACTTCCCAGAACGCAGGCCCCAACACCCCGCACCGCGATAAGGGAAGGGCTGGGGGGCTCTCCGGGGGCCGGCATCGGGCATCAGAGGAATGGGGGCCGCAGGTCCCGTGAAAGCCACCGCCGTGGCCTCGTGATGCTGTGGGGACAAGGCTGAGGGTTGAGGCGTCAGGAAGCCACTGGCCTTGCTGGGCCTCACTCCCCGCCCCTCTAAAATGGGGAGACCGCACTCGCCCTGCCCACATCGCAGGCTCGAGGGACAGTGACTCGGAAGGGAATGTCTATGCATGATGTCATCTTGCACGTTGCCTTGGCTGCAGAGTGCTCCTGGCGGGCTGGGGGCGTGTCTTGAGCACTGGAAACCGTCACTGTCAAGGCCAAAGTCAGAGCTAGACAGCGAGTCCTCCTGAGCTCACAGCCCGAGCTCCACCACCCCAGGGAGAAACACCCCCATGCCCGGCCAAGGCAAACACCTCCGCCGCAGCCACCACGGGGGCAAGAGTCACAGAGCCTTTCCTGGTGCCTCGAGGGCTTCCCCGGGGCGCCCGGCAGGACGAGGAGCGGCAGCCGCTGACAGGGGGAACCTTCCGACGATGCACTTCTTTCCCAAACTGGAATCCTGCCTGTTGGCGACCCAGACAAACAGACGGCCAGTCCCGGGCCGCGCCTGCCCCGATGCTGCTTTCCTTGCAGATGAGACGGCCTCGTGAGGGCAGTGGCCTTTTTTATATATTCTCTCAAAGGTTGGAAGGGTTTTTTGCCTTCCGGTTGACACCGTGGGTGACAGAGATGGATTCTCTGAGCAAATACTTGTGTTGTTTGCAGCCGGGTCTGTGCAGCGGGCAGCAGGCAGCTGGAGGACGCCGCCCCATGGGGACAGGAGCGGGAGGGCCGTGTTTTTTCTGCACCTTTTTCTGCTGGGCCGGGCCCCTAATTGGAACTTACTGTCCCATTAATGAGTCTTCTCTCCAGAGATGCGTGTGACCATTCCGACTCCCGAGTCCCTGCCTAATGGACTATTGAACAACAGAGGCCCACGCGGCTTTGTCTCCCAGGCTTCCTATTCAGCGTGCAGCGGGCCCCAATTAACCCTGCGCTTCCAAACCAGAGCGGCAAAGCAACTCTCAGCCAGCGCCTGGGAAAGGGCTCAACTGGTCTGATGGAACCGCTCCCCTCCCTGGAAAAGGCCAGCACGGCCACCATCTGAGCAGGGGACGCCGGGCCCTCGGCGGCCAGGAATCAATTTTCAATCTCAAGATGCCACATCTCCATTTCCAGCCACCAGGAGCCTGACAGGGACCCCCATGGGCCAGGCTCCTGGGGCATGCCGGGGCCCACCTGGGGCAGACTCCAAGCCCCGGCGGGTCCACAGAGCAAGCTGGTGGCCAGAGATGTGCACGGACTATCTCCCTGCCCTCCTCCCCAGCTGGGGTGTCCATAAGCCGGCTGTTCTCCCTGCCCGAACCTCAGTTCTTGCCTGTCAAATGGGCATGACGACACATAGCTGAGGGCTCTGAGGTTGACTGCAGTGGGTGATGACAATCAACACCTGTTGTTCTACCTGCCACTGGACGTCATGTGTGAAGCACATAGGAAATTTAGTGTTAGCCTCAGATTCACCCGGCCACTGTCAAGCTCTGCCACGTACCAGACTCTTTCTCATGTGTGCCATCTCATTCAATTCTCGCCATTGTTACTGTCAATGTTTTACAGATAAGGAAACTGAGGTGCCAACGTCAGCTGACTCACCCAAGATCTAAGTCACAACCTGTTGGAGATTAGGTTAGAACCCCATCTTCTGGCTCCAGACTGTTGGGGTCTCTCTCCTCTCCAGGACCTGCAGGTGCCCTCCTCTCCACTGGCCAGCTCCCATCCCTCCTTGCCTGGTGGTCCCTGTCCCACCT